>ML677376.1:8731366-8746794 GCA_007922305.1 Dermatemys mawii | reverse complement strand
GAGCTTGAGAGTTCCAGCCTGGCAACACTGCAGGCCTTGGTGAAGGCCCACAGAGGTACTGGGGTTGCAGAGGTGGTGGGACCTGGGAATAGGCAGAGGCACCAGGTTCAACCTCCCTGACAATGATGAATGACCATTGCAGACTGAAGTCTGCCCCAGTGCATGGGGGCAATAGCCACTGAGGCAAGGTGGGTTTAGAGAGAGTTGTGGGTCCCCTGGGAGGGGACACCCAGTGTGTGAGGGTACTGCTGGGGACTAATGTTCCCTCTAATCTTTGACAGGCTATGTGCACAAAAAATTGCTTCTGTGCAAATTTGTGTGTGCAGTGTTTTGCTGTGTGTGCAGGATTTGGAATCTGCATGAGCACAGCTTAGAGGGAACAGTGCTGGGGACAGCACCCCAAGGTAAAAAGGGCACCTGGGTGTGGGAGGGACACAGGGCCTGAGGCAGCTGAGCTACTGGCCAGAAGAGGGTGCTCCAAGCTGGAAGAGCTAATTCCCCAAAATGACCAGTGGGAGGTGCCGTACCTGTGAATCTTTGCCTTGCTACAGTGCCCCTCCCTACCACAGCACTGGAGGCTGCAGGCATATGCCACTTTTACCCTAGCTTGGCTCTATGGACTTAGCTGGGTTTCAGGAGGAAGCAAGGGGAGAACCAGGACCTGGAATTGGGGAACTCTCCTATTTAAGATGGGGGGGGGGGGGCCATGCCTCTGGATTCTCCTGGTTTAGGTCATATTACTGGTTAATGTGCTCTTCCTGGACTAAACTGTTTATAGGGAGAGCCAGGAGCCCCCTCCCATTTCAGAAAGACATTGTGTGGGGAGGAGAGGGGAAGAAACAGTGCCTCTTAAATAAGAGGAACTCTAAAGGCAGCTGAGGTGAGCCCTGCTGGCTGCCATGGGCAGGACAAAGAACTGGGCCTGAATTTTGGAATGGGTTCCAGTGCTGCCAGTTCTTGCAGTTTTTAATCACAAGTTTTGTTGTATCTGGTACTTTAAGGCTACAGCTTCTGGATTCATGGGAATCCCATCTTTGATTTAAATTTTTTTTTTAAAAAAACCAGTTGTTAGCCCTTGTGGTTACAAAGAGAACCTTGAAAACATGACCCCTAAACATTCCAATAGCAGTAGGTAAATAAGAACTGCAAGATTGTTTGCAGGGGAAGGCAATCTTGTAATTTTAAGCTACTCTCTTGATTGGGCAAGGAGGTGGGGGGGAGGCTCCTTCCACCTTACGATTTTTGAACACCTAGATTTAGCAACATCGGAGAACCAGAGTTTGGAGCTGGGGACTCTCTGAAAGGTGGCAGCAGAGAGGACAGCA
This sequence comes from Dermatemys mawii, assembly GCA_007922305.1. Taxonomy (NCBI): domain Eukaryota; kingdom Metazoa; phylum Chordata; order Testudines; family Dermatemydidae; genus Dermatemys; species Dermatemys mawii. The sequence continues at coordinate 8,745,469 of ML677376.1, read as the reverse complement.
TCCAGGGGATGATGGACACTTGCCAGAGTGTCCTGTAGCCAGATCCAGCCCCCTACAACCCTAAGAATTCCCCTGCAGAGACTGCTCTACTTCATAGTGAAAAGGAAGCTTCCTCTACTGAAGGAGGAAGCTGCCCAGTTGCAAAGAGCTCCTGGGAACTAGCCAGTACTTTGCATTATTAGCCCCCACCATGCAAATGATGTAGCTTCCCCCACCCTCCTTAGCATTTTCCCTTGCCTCTTTACCTAGATTTCCAATCCTCTCCTTCCTTGGGAAGGAACTGTCTCTTATCCCCAGTGCTCTCCAAGTCAGTCCGCCCCTCCCTCCCAAGCTCATGGCTTTATTTTTTCTCCTGCCTGCTGGCAGTGGTTCTTACACAGGCCAGATGGCACCAAGTGCTTCTCTGGCTTTAGCTAGCAGGAGCAGAGCCTTCTGGGGCACATTAGAGCTGTTTCTGCTAGGTAGGCAGCAAATGGAAAACAAGCAGGCTCTGGAACTCCAGCCACATAGTGGTGCAGCAGGCAGGGATGAGAGAAAGTAAGAGAGGGAAAGGGAGGTGTTTTCCTCCCTTTCCACCTTTGCAGTGCAAGACTGAGCAAAATGAGATCAGATCTCCTCTAAAAAATGGCTCCCTGCTTCTCAGGGAAGGATGACTAGCAGCAGCTCCCTTCTCAGTTGGCAGGGGCGGCATCGTTGATGTGCCTTCGACCCCTGGCAGCAAGGATGAATAAGCAGCTGGAGCAAGTTTCTATCCCAGAGAAGGTAGAGGCGATGCTGGTAGAGAGACAAACAAGCTAAACAAATGAGGGTCTGTTGACCTCATCTTCCCAGCGTTGCCCCATCACCACCACAATGCCCTAAATGCTTCACATCCCAGTGCGGTAGAAGATTGTTACCTCACTTAAGCAACTGAGGTCTGGGGATGTTAAGTGATTTGCCCATGGTCTTACAAAGTATCTGTGGCAGAGGCAGAACTGAACCCAGATCTCCTGAGTTCCCATCCTGTGCCTTAACCACTCCCTCTGTCCTCTATTCATCAAGACCACACACAATACCATGGCAGCAGTGACACTGCTGCTCCTAGACTCATGAATAGGAACCCTAGTGAGACGCGTCTTCTCCCATTTGTAGCTGGCCGGTAGGCTAGCCTCTCTTAGATGAGGGGCCCAGCCACAGCGAGCCATGCTCCTGTCACCTCCAGGCTGGATTGCAATAGCTGACTCTCCCTGGGGCTGACTACAAGGGCCACACGCAGTCTCTCACATCTGAAACTATTGTCTCAAACCCAGACCCGCTGAGTCACCCAGCAGGAGCCGTACCTACTGCAGCACCACTCCACAAGGGAGGACAAGGAAACTGCAGCTGATAGTCCATGAACAGGGACCACGCTGGTTGACTCACCAGGATCAGCAGACTGCTGATGAGACCCCTTTTCACATAAAGCTCCCTTTCCGGCCACACCCCTCATCTAAGCAAGTAGGTGCTAGACCTGCGACTGAGAGAAGGTTCCTGCTTCCTCCAAGTTATCTTGCCTCATTCCTCTGACTCTAGTTTCTGATTCCAGCTCAGCTCGACGTGACTTTTGGCTCTGACTCTGTCTGCGACTCTTGGTGTGATTCCTGACCATGATGCTACTCCAAACTCTAACGCGTAGGTTCAGACTGTCCACATTATAGGCCCTGACAGACCTGCAGCACTCACCCATCCACCTTCTGGATGAGGAGGCTCAACAAAAGCCCATTTCACTGGCATTTTGTTCTCTTCATTCATGCCTTGACTGTTTCTGAAGTCACGGTCCTGGTCCTATATTTCCAGATCTTATGGGCTAGGATCCAGCTGTCTAAAGCCAGGTCTACACTGGGGATGGGGATGGGGGTGTGGGTTGACCTAAGATACACAACTTCAGCTAACTACGCTGGTGGAAAAATCCCTTCCATCGATGTAGGAAGCATCTACGCTCAGCACTTCAGTGGCACAGCTGCAGCACCAGAGCGGTTCTGCTATAGGGTAGATGTGCCCTTATTTCCTAGCTTGGCTGCTCTCACTTGTTTGCCTAGCACATGAGAGAAGTAATTCAAGTATAATTCACTTGAGCTGACTCAGCAACAAAGATGCTCCCTATTAGTCTGGTAACCTTTCCCAGATGGGTCTTTGTTCCACCTCACGACTCTCCAAATGCCCTTGGCGAAACCCACCAGGGCTGGTTTGCCAGGCCAAACTTTGTAGGTAATTTTCCCCAAAAGCCACAAGCAGGAGTTATTCTGACAGAGGTAGAGATGCTTAATGGAAGTAAGTCAGAAAGAGCTCTTCATCATAGAGTAACCTTTTAAGGTGTCAAAAGAACCAGACGTTCCATTTAGATATTACATACAGGCACGCAGAATCCAAGAGCCTTTATTTCTATTTTCAGAGGAGAGATCAGAGAAGCAAAACAAGAATGTAATATATTAGTGTGGACATGCCAGGAAAACAGCAGATCTATACCTGCTGGAATAAATCAATAACCTATGTGAAATTACTGCAGGCACAGGCAGGATTCATTCAAGAAATCCTTGGAACTTACATTATTTTATTAACAGCTGAAGAGTCTGTTTGGGCCACACAGGGGCTTTGAGAAGGAGTTGATTAAAGAGCAATGTAAGTAACTCAGAACAAATTCCTTAAACGATGCTGGCTGTCCCCTAGAGAACTCCTGCCATGTATATTTAAATTTAATAGAATTTTTTGTGGTAGGGTAATTATTTGATTATTTTAAAAGTATTCAACACAATTTGGCAACTATTGCCTTAATTTTATTTATTAAAAAAAGTCTAGTTACATATTAAGGCATGTATAATTTAAAAAAAACCACACACCCTAAACCTTAACACAGAGCAATAAAGAATCAATAACCTGTGAAGTTTTTCATACCCAAAAAGCAGCCAGCTGCAGTGTGCATCCCTCTTGTCTGCAGTGGTCTACATAGCACTGAACACAACACAGCTAGGTCACAGCTGGCCCTTGGAGATCTTTTATGAAACACTCCAAGCATCCCAAAAACAAAGTCCAGACAACACCACAAAGAGAAACATTTTTTTTAAAAAAACCTACATAAAAGTAAAAAATAGACTATACTGTTGCAAGACAACACAACCCTCCCCTTCCTTCTAACATCTGCTAAGTCTCTGTTGCCACAACAAGATAGCTTTATGCTGCTGTCTCTTCAGCCAGCTCCTGGGCCTCCATCTCCTCCACCCTCTTGGCCAGAGGGGAAATCTTGTTGCTCAACTCTGTAGGTAAGAGAACAGGTCCCGGAAGGAGAGAGGAAACAATTGGGGTCTCCAGCCCCAGAGAATCTTTCATCTGATCTAGAACCCCAATACCTCACCACCCTTCTAGCCTCCTCTATGAGAGGCTTCTGTGAGCTGTCCCTCGTCCAGAGCAGAAGACGGAGTTGTCTGCCCCTGGGGAAAAAGGGAGATGCTGTCGGGGGAACAGGTGCAGAGAGCAATGCAGAGGGCGACCGAGGTGGGGAAGCCCTTTCCTCCCCATCAGCCACTGCTGCTGAGTCTCTACCAGAAGAGCTCTCTGCAGGGGGCCCATCAAGCTGCACCCTTTTTGCTGCAGCTCCAGCACCAAACCCTCCTCCTCCTCTCCCTGCAGGTACCTCCACCTCCCTTTTCTCCCCTATCATGCCTAAGGACTCACTGGAGCTCTGCTCTTCCACCTCCCTGCTCCTACAGGGTGGTTGTTATCCCTGCTCCAAGATGATGTCCTCTGCTGACCCACAGTCTCCCCTGACATGCTCTGAACTGAGAGCCTTCCCTTCCCCACGTGCCCCCTGAGCCAACCTCACCAGTTCTCTCTCCTGGTAGACTGGAGCCCTCTGCCTCAAAACCCTCCCCACCCACACCTGAGACAGCTGATTCCAGATGGTCCTGGCTCCAAATCAGGGTCCCATCCCAGATGGACTCGCCAAAGGCATCTTTCTTCACGGTGCCCCTAGACCCTGCGTCACAAGCATTTGTCCCTTCCGGGGCACAGAGCTGCCCCATGGCCATATTCCTGATATTTGAAATATGAGTAACTGCCTGCAAAGTGTTCCTCAGACCCTTACAGCTGTGGGGCTGCCCCGCACAGTTTACATAACCCCTCTCCCCTACCAACTCCACAAAACTGGCCAAATGAACTAATCTACCACGCTCCTCCTCAGCTTAACCAGAATGGACAGGGGAATGTGTAATTCCCAGCCAACCGTAACTTTTTTCTCCCTTGTCAGTATTGTTTCTTCCTACCTTAACCAATTCATAAGGTACTGTCTTGTTTCTCATAGGGCTTCCAAGAACTCTCCGTCAGGGAGTTGTTACAAAAGCAGAAGTCGACCTCCCTTGATCCTGGCAGCTGAATCACTGGAATGAGGTCTGAAGGCACAAGCCCTATGGCTTTCAATATAAGAATCGCTAGTAAGAACAGAGCTGCTCTGGGGGCGGGGGCAAGTGGGGCAATTCCCTGCAGGGAATATATGTTACTATAATATTGCAACTTTTTTTTATGGAAGGGGCCCCTGAAATTGCTTTGTCCCAGGTCCCCTGAATCCTCTGGGCAGCACTAAGATCTGTTTCTGGCATTGGTGTGGTTAGGAAAGCGTAACCCAAACAGACCATCACCAGTTAATTGTCCTTGTACCCCTACTTCTCCCCATCCCTATCTCTGTTCCATCCCACCTCCCAAACACAGCCTCCTGCCCAACCTATTAGCCACCAACCTATTAGTTGCTTCAAGGCCTCTGCGTAAGATACCACTGCCCCCACCACACCCCACTTCGTAGTGGCAAAGGCAGCGTCTGAGTTCAACCCCTCAGTTGTCATTGTCTTGTTCTGTAGGAAGGGCCTCAGCTCCGGAGAAGACCCAGGCAGTTCTTTGCTGTGCTGCGTCCATACCACACTGACCTCTGCAGTAGTCCCGCTATCCCAGAGAGCTCAAGCAGTACGTTTGCCTGTCTCATCCTCCCCTTCTGCTTGGGAGACTCTTGTGCTGAGGTCAGGGTGGTTCATCCCAACCTGCTCACTATCTTCTGTTCCACAGTCATCTCTCTCCTTGGTGCAGCCCTCAATCCAAGCTCCATAAGAGCAGCGACCACCTTCACCATCAGTCCCCTACTAAGCTTTCCCCTAGTCATGGGTGACTTACCAGGTACTTGGGGAGCTATTCACTCCATCCACGGCCTCTGCCCTTTCTCTGCCATTGCAAACCAGTGTCCTCTGCCACAGCTACACCTGCTGCTTCGGCTTCCTCCATTATCATCAGCTGCTGCGGCTGCCAGATCTTCTGACTCGATCTCCTCCCCCAGCGGCAAGGGTGAGGGGCCCGGCTTGTGACCCTGTTCTCCTTCCACCAGTCCTGGCTCTACCTCATTCTGTTCTTCTTCCTGCTCCACAATGGAATTTGCTACAGCCACCGTGCCAGTCCTTCTGCCCCAAAGCCTGGGATGGTTGCTGCAGGGCAGCTCTTCACCTTCTTCTGGATCTTCTTCCCCAACCTCTCCAAACGATGGGCCCTCCTGAACCCCAACATCCTCCCCTGCTGCCCTCATTGCTTTCAGAAGTCTGCTGGTTGCAAGGGGCAGGCTCCTCAGAAAAGCCCTTCACCCAAACCAGCACTTGGACAATAGCCTCCAGTCTCCTCTTTGCGCCCTTCTATTGCTGCCACCTGCCCTCCCTCCCAACACCTCCTTCTATCCTCACCCTTTTTTCTTCTCCTTTTTCTACCCTTCCCTCCTTGAATGAGAGCCTTACAGGAGAGAATCTGACCTTCCCTACAAATCCTTTGGGTCTCCACCCTAAAACTACTGAGTAACTGCAGGCCCCTTCTAACTCAGCAGCCATTTTGTTCCTCTCACACACAGCCGACTAGTGGGGAACCTACCCTTCCTCTGACAGGCTGCACAAGGGGGAATGAAGCTACTCAGGTTCACCTGGGACTAATTAATTTGTGGAGTAACTGTGAGGCAGTTAATTAAACAGGGAAACACCCCCAGATGGTCAAAAGAAGCTATTCACAGAGGTATAGGCTAGAGAACAGAGACCTCCAGGAAAGAGGAGTAGGTCTAAGAAAAAGAAAGTATACGAGGGAAGGGCTTTTTGGGGCGGGGGGGGAGTTCACTAGGGAGGGAAACTGAGGAAGAATACTGCCAAATAAGAGAGGGTCTGAAAGTGGGGAGTCATGAGTGCTAAATCTCAGTGGAACCTGACCCCATGGACGCACTTCACCAGGTAGTAGCAGAAGTCCTAGAGCAGAGGAATTCTAGACTGTTCCAAGGAAGGTTTGTCATGGTCTGACTTCTGTGGGGACCTGGACCCAAGGGAAGAGATCCTTCCTCAGCTGATCATTAGAGGCCCTGACTCCACAAGAGGGTTCTGACATATCTCCTTGAGGGCCTCTTGACCCAGGTTAATGAAACAAAGTTAACTAACCCCCCTTCCTCTCCAACTAGAGGTGGAGGCCTATTTGTATATATGGGTTTAATAAGCTGGACCCCTGAAGGGGCACCATTCAATATACATAAGCCTCCTTGGGCTTATTGAATGCCCATTGGGGAAAGTCCCATGAGGCAGCCTGGCAGAAGTTCCAAATCAAACCATTTCAGTTTTTGGCTAAAATATTTCAACTTTTTGCCAAAGTGGGGGGCGGGGGGGAAAGAGGGGCAGGGATTGCAACTAGCTCTATTAAGCACCATGTTCAATAAGAGTTAAGGCCAGAGAGTCAAGAGCTCTGTTCCACTGAAATAAGAACCAGGCTTCTGAGAGAGATCTGTACCCATAGGCTGAGCTCTCTGAGAAGAAGAGAGCTTCTCCAAATGGCTGTAGTAGATACTACTGGTGGGAATGCTTAGTGGCACTCCTCTTCCTGGTGCTCTCTCTTTTCATTAATGTTCTTGTGAATGAAACTCTCTCAAGATGGGGCTGGTTTTGCCAAGCTCTTGTCAAACCCTTGAACTGTAATCATAAGGCAAAGTATTTTTCAATTCACCTAATACAAATACTGTAGTGCAATCTCTTTATCATGAAACTTAAACTTAAAAATGTGTAATTATGTACAGAAAAAAACCTGCATTCAAAAATAAAAATCCACTCAGTCCTACTTCTTGTTCAGCCAATCACTAAGAGAAACAAGTTCATCTACATTTATGGGAGATAATGCTGCCCACTTCTTAATTACAGGGTATGTCCTCACTACCACAGGCAGCGGTTGATGTTTTAGCGATCGATTTCTTGCATCTTGTGAGGATGTGAGAAATCGATCGCTAGCGCTGGCCCCGTCGACTCCGGAACTCCAGCTCCCCCGGGGAGTAAGCCGGAGTCGATGGGGGAGTGTGCCGCTGACTGCCGTCGCCGTGAGGATGGGAGGTAAGTCGGCTGCAGATACGCCGACTTCAGCTACGTGATTCATGTAGCTGAAGATGCGTATCTGCAGTCGATCCCCCGCCCTAGTGAAGACCAGCCCACAATGTCACCTGAAAGTGAGAGCAGGCATTTGCATGGCACTGTTGTAGCCAGCATCACAAAATATTTACATGCCAGATGTGCTAAAGATTCATTTTAATGAACTAGCTGTTCTTTTTTTTTTTTAATCTGGGTGTGTTGACTTCTGCATTTATAAGAACATGTGTAAAAAAGAAAGGGAAGCTGAGTCTCTTCCAGTACCAGCAAGTGCTTTGTCAATATAATTTGCAGGTGGATGAGGAAGGGCTCCTATGCAAACAGAATGCCTTGGCATGGCACTGTTCTCCTGTTGTATCCAGTCACACAGAGCATGGTACACTTGTGTAGCTGCTGCATGTACATTTTATATGGGTAACAGGCAAGTGAGCCTGCATATTTCTGTACACTTTTAGCTACATACATAACACCCAGAGGATCCTATGGCACTTTACAGACTTAAACACAGATACAAATTGTGACCCAAATCCTGCAATTGTATCTAGGTGACCAGACTCTTGAGGAGTTCAGAGACTTCCTGAGGTGGTCTAACTGTATGGATACAATTGCAGGATCTGGGCCTATATTGAAAAAAACTTGCCACTGCTGATATGTGGCAGCACAGAAACACTGTATTTATAGAAGTGACAAAGAGTCCCGTGGCACCTCAAATACTAACTGAAGTATTAGAGCATAAGCTTTCGTGGGCTAATACCCACTTCGTCGGATGCATGCAGTGGAAGACTGCATGCATCCGATGAAGTGGGTATTAGCCCACGAAAGCTTATGCTCTAATACTTCAGTTAGTCTTTGAGGTGCCACGGGACTCTGTCACTTCTGCAATTCCAGACTAACACGGCTACCCCTCTGATTCTTGACTGTATTTATAGTTTAGGAGAGGAAGTTAATATGAATTCAGTGTCAAATGGAAATTGGAGGAAAATCTGGGGAGCCAAATGTAAGGGCCAGATTGGAATTTTGTCAGGACAGGGGGGCTAACAACCTGTGCTTGTGATAAGGACTATGGGTTCTTACTGGACACAGCTTCCTAGATCTAGTGCACAGTGCTCCTAAACAGGCTGCTAAAGCAGTTGATTCTGTATGAATTGGACAGAGGAGCACAAGTTCTTACTTCCTGTATGATTAATTCTCTGTAGATTCATGTGCTTACGGACTCCAGTCAGGATCAGTACACCATTGTGGTAGGCACTGTGCAAGCGCATATTATCCCTGAATCAACAAGTGTACTAGCTAAATTCTGAGAGGAAGGCTGGGCCTGGGTTCAATCAATCCCCTGCTCTGCCACAGGTTTCCTGGGTGACCCTGGGCAAAGTTTCTCTCTGCCACTTCTATTCCCCATCTAGCACTGAGCCACGAGAGCTGAGAGCTCAAACTACAGGAATCTGTGTCCTATAAAAACCTCAATATCTACAGATGGGTTACAAAAGAGCACAATGAAATGAGGATGATAACAAATATTTCTTTAGTACAAAGAGCATTAGTTATGGTGACCTACTGTCAGCTAGCAGAGCATTGTAGGCACCTGGATTTTCCTTGGAAGTCTCCCTTCCAAGCAAAGACCTCACCCAGCCTGAGACAGATTAACCTGCTGCCAAGCCTTTGAAGAGGTGATTGTTTTAAAGTGTTTTCTTTGTTCTAACTGGGAGAATCAAGATTCCATTCTTAGAGGCATGGGTGTGCTCTTTGCCAAAGGATTCTGGCTGACTGAATGCAATTAGCACATGAATTGTTCAGATAGTTTGGACAGGGGAGCAACTCTGCGGTAAGTAGCCTCATTCACTGCATCATTTAGCAGTCCATGCCCCTGTGGGACAAGTCTGTAGTGATTCAGTATCACCCAGCTTTGAAGTTTCCCAGGCTGCTTTGTCAGAGCTAAAAGTAAATTTAATGTTCTGTGCTAAGAGCAAATTACTCCTAAACATCTGTCAGTGAAGGAGAGGAGGAGGAGGAGGAATATTTAGCAGGGGGTTAGTCAGTGATATGAAGAAATTTAAAACATCTTAAATTATTTTATTACTACACTCCATGCACAGTTATTATGTAGGAATCCCAAGAGCTAAATTCAGCTCATAGGCCGTATCTTAGTTAGCTGGTGGTAAAAATGCATCTTTGGTGAGCCCAACTCTTGATTTTTGAACATTTGGGGAGGCAATGCTGCCACTAGCAAAGCAGGGAGGATAATCCTGACTCCCAGTTCAATGCTCTATCTCCTTACCCAAGTGAAATATCATCTGAAAGTGGGGCTCATTGCTTAGTACTCTGAAGACGCGGAGGGGATTCCATGATAGAGGTGGATTCATTATGGAGTTTTGGGGATTAGAACTCCTGTGTTTACATGATTTTGGCCGCACTGGATGGTAGGCAGATCCAGGATAACATACGGCCACAGCTAATCTTTTAATGCATAATGTTTGATTGTCTTCTTTCATCAGATAGTTTTCAGTGCCACAGTTTGGAGCCCAGAAGCTTCACTCTTGACATTCAGGGATTGCTCTACCTACCTTTTCATCAGTCTTTTAGCTTTAAATATATGGCTTAACCAGTCAGAGTACAAACATTCCTCCCCCGGGTAAGCTTAGGGACAGCTGGCAGTCATGTCTGCCTGGCCGTGCCCTGGTTTGCTTCATTTAATAAATGTCAGTGACTAATGTAGGTGTCTTGTTTGGTTTGGCAAATGTATTTATATTTGATCAGAATATATTTGCAGGAGCAGGAGAAAGCCCTTATATGCAGGAGGATTGGTGGGGTGTGCAAGTGACCTCATAAAGGTAATGTTTTTTTAGAAACGCCACCAGTCCTTTGCTACAATCAGGAGCATTCTGCAAACAAAAATAACTTTCTGCTCTTGACTCTCTACAAGGCTGAGACAAAACTCCATCTCAGGCAGGGATTGCCTGGCAGTATCCGGAGAAAGGGGATGAATGCTACAAGGGAAATCTTGCCAATCTCCCTCTTTGGTTTAAAAAGACTTGCCACTGACGACAATACAAGTGTGATTATTTTAGACATCTTAGAAAAATGTGTTTAATCCCGTCTCTCTCTCTCTCTCTCTTTCTGCTGTTCAGGCACATTTTTCAATGTATAACTGCTTGCTAGCTTGGATCAACTCTTTCAGAGCACAGATATATATTAAAATGTGATGACTCAGAGGGATTAATAAGAGCATTCAGAGCATTAAATGTTTGGTCTCCAATTTCAACATCACTCAGGCTGGTAGAGACTTATTATAATTGGTTGGTTGCTCAATTGAAGTAAAATGAAGATCTGAGTCTGCTTCCTAATATATAGGTGTGTCCATTGTACAAAAAATACTCACATAGCTGATGCCTTAGTTCCTTGGTTGGCCGTCTCAGCAGAAGCCTAAGACTGAATTAAAAATTGGAGCGATCTAGCTACGTCACCCAGGACTATGAAAAATGTTGTGTCCTGTGCCCCATAAGTAGGTTGACATAACTCCTGGTGTACACATGGCTAGGTTAATGGAAAGATTATTATTCTGTAAACCTAGCCATAGGTGCCAACTTTTCAAAGGGCCAGAGGGTGCTTGACATCCAGCTCTGCCCCAGACCCCGCCCTATCCCTTCCCCCAAGCCCCAGCCACACCATGCCTCTTCCCACCACCACTCCACCCAAAGCCAGACATGCCCCGGAGAATCTGGATATACGGTAACCCTATGCATTGCCCCCGTTCTGACTGAGACTTTTGAAGAGATCACTGCGATGTGACAGACCACATGAATGCGCTTTTCCACAGCTAGGCATGCATGCAGCCCTTATCGTCCCCACCCAAAGAGCCCGCACTTAAAAACTTCCTTCCCGAAAAAAAAAGTCGCTTACCAGGAACCTCCTCTGTTGTTTGTCCTTCCCCAAGTACCAGACATCGTGACTGGCTGCCTTCCTCCTGGGTCAAGAAGAGCTCCTGGCTGCATGCCTCAAGGGATTCTGGGGTGTGTCCTCCCGCCTCAGTACCCTCGGTCGCACTTTCCTCCTCCTCCTCCTCCTCCTCCCCCTCCCCGCTTGCTGTGCTGGGCTTGGAAGTGTCCATGGTGGTCATTGGAGTGGAGGTGGGATTGCTCCCAAGAATCGCGTCCAGCTCTTTGTAGAATTTGCAGGTGGCGGGGACAGCACCAGAGCGGCCGTTTGCCTTGCGGGCTTTGCGGTGGGCATTTCACAACTCCTTTACTTTAACCTGACACTGCACTGCATCCTGGTCATGGCCCCTGTCCATCATGGCCCTTGATATTTGCCCGTAGGTATCGTAATTCCTACACTGGAGCGCAGCTGGGACTGAACAGCTTCCTCCCGCCAAACACTGATGAGGTCCAGCATCTTTCCATTGCTCCATGTTGGGGGTCACCTGGCGCGTGGAGGTATGGTCACCTGGAAAGATGTGCTGAGAGCATTCCATGCCTGGCTGAGCAAACAGGAAGGGGATTTTCAAAGTTCCCAGGGAATTTAAAGGGTGGTTCTGACGGTTGGTCACCTGAGGACAGGGCAGCAGAGTTCAAAAGTGATGACCAGAGTGGCTAGAACAGGCATTGTGGGACACTTTCGGAGGCCAATCAAAGCGTATTAGGTGTCCACACTAGTGCCGTGGCATTCCAGCGAGAGCGCAACAAACGTTATTCCTCTTCGAGAGGTGGAGTACCAGGAGCGCTCAAGCCAGGGAGTCAGAGCGCTCTATGTGCCTTGCCAGTGGGGACGGGTAGTAAGGTTGAGTGCTCTTGGTGGCTTTATTGTGCTATAAAGTGCCAGTGTAACCAAGCCTTTAGGATTAAATCCATACAACTTTTGGGTGTAGGCAAGCCCTAAGGTGTTACATAAGGTCAAAGAAACTTTCTGTGTACTCATGATTTCTCTGTCCTGGTGATAAATAGATTTTGGCCAAGAGGGATGTCAAGTCATCATCTTTGGTTGAGCATTAAACATCCGTAATTCCAGAGCCAACAGAGCCATTATTCACTCCAAAAGCAACAAGGAGTGTCTATTTGTTAAACACTGACAATGGGGCAGTCCTTGCCCTGAGGAAATGGGCTTTTAGAGGGTTTGTATTGAGTTGACCCAGAGGGGACTGTATTTCAGTGGTGAGTGAAGTGATTCTTGTATGCAGGCAAGCAAGGTCGTTTTCAATTTTAATCCGATCCTCTCAGGTGCTAGCAGCCCTTCCCCTGTTGATGTCACCCACAGATTTTATAAGGATACAGTTGCTATCTGATCAACCTAATTAAGAACAGATTTAAAACTTTATTAAAACTAATGTTTAAAAAAATGAAAACATACACAAGTTAAGAAGTAAGGTGCTGGACATCTGGAGTCAGGCTGGGGTTATGGGCGATTGTATGTAAAAGCTACAGGGTTTTCAAAGTACATGCATATTTCATCTCCAGCACAGATCCAGATTGGGGTGTGGGAGTTTTCGAAAGCGTTAGTGTATAGGTGTGTTCGAGTACGCCACCCATGGTGTGTAGCGAGAGTCCAAGTCCGTGGCGGTGCAGGTGATAAGTATATGGGTGGGGTGCATCCCTCTGTTTGTCAGGAAAGTGTGGGTGGGTTGCTTCCCTGGCCCGTGGTCTCGGCTACTCGACCTGATACTGACGATGTCCTGTGATGTGTTCAGTGTATATGTCCCTGGACCACCTGATGGTGTCAGACACCATGAGCCGTCTCATGAGCCGGGCGTAGCGCTGTCCGACTCCACACGCTCTCAGTACTGGCTCATTGGTTGGCCTAAGAACAGTCCCACTGATGTCAAGGGGGCTACTTGCAGCCCGAAAAGCCTTTGCAGGACCGGGGCCTTCAAATTCCCAGAACTAGGTACTTCAAACACTTGCTTAAGTCTTAGATTTGAAAATGAAGTTGTCGAGGGTGTGTGCGTGTGTCTGCAAGCAGGAAAAAGGAAAGTGGTGCCTCTTGTAAACTGAAAAGTGAACCAGGGCTTGATTCGGTTTGTAAGTCTTATTGCACAGAGGGGCGGGGGCGGGAGTGACTCCAGGCTCGCGCCCGCGGACCCAGGAGCAGCGGGAGGGGCGCGTTTCTGCGGGAACTGCGGACCCAACCTCCTGTGCCCGGGACAACTCCAGCCCCCGCCGTCCGCATGTGCTGCACGTTCTGGGCGTCACCTCCCCCACCCCTCCCGTCCGTTGCACTTTGGTACCTTCCACCCCCTGAGCTCCCGGGTAACCCCGTGACCAGGGCTGGGGGCCGAGCGGTTTAGCGCGCGCGCGCGCCGCCAGCTGCTTCCGTCACGCGCCCCGTTGGGGCTGCTCCTGGGGGAGCCCCCCCCCCGCCCCGTGTCCCCCTCCCCCAATACTCGTGCTGGACCGGGTTGGGGGGGGAGGGGGCAGTGAGCGAGGCGTGCAACAGAGCTGCGGGGAGGCAGCCTTACCGCCCTCCCTTCCTGCTCCCGGGGGTGGGGCGGGGGAAGGAGGGGCTGCCCCCCCTTTTTTTGCACCCCGAGAAACTTGCAAAGCGGAGAGGTCAATAGCAACGTGCCCGGAGAACAATCCCATGAATCGAGCAAATCTGCAAACTCCTCCCCCCCCCCCCCCCCCCGCAACCGTCCCGCAGCTACAAGGGCAACCAGCAACTGACTAAACCTCCCCCACCCATCCCCCTGCACATCGGG
>ML677376.1:8622957-8730966 GCA_007922305.1 Dermatemys mawii | reverse complement strand
TCTCCATTAGGAACTCCCTTCCTCCGGACTCCCTGTCCAGGACACCCTTGCCCCACAAGTCACCCCTTGCCTTGACACCCTTCGGATTCGACCTTTCCTCCCTCACCTTCCCCAGTTTCACTTTCATGGGTTGTCATCCATAGACTGTTCTTTTCCCCTCAAAGCCTCCTTGTCCCTGGTCGCTCTGCTCATCTGGCTCCCCAAGAAAACCCTTGTCCTCCTCACCCCACCTAAACACTCCCTGCCCCAAACACCTTTCTACTCCGGGCAGCCTCTGTTCTTGCTAGGCTCAAGTAGTTCCCACTCCTTCCACAGAATCCCTCTTTTTAAAAAATTCCTTCCTGTTTTATATTTTCTAACCCCAACAATCCCCTCCATCCACTTGGATGTCTTTGCCCATTTCCCTTCCCCCCTCCCCCGGCCAAATCCTCAGTCTGTTACTGTTCCCCAGTTATCCTGTTCCATGTTCTGAATACTCATCCTTCTCAATGGAAGAAATTCCTGTTTATCCACCCCCTCTTTCCCAGCGTTCATCCCCAGTTATTCCCTCACTGCCTGTCAGTTGCTATCCAGACACCCCTATACCCAACATGCCAACACCTCCCCTGCTTCCAACCCAACCACCTTTCTAGTTGTGGATTCCCCCTGTGCCCTCAGATAATCCTATTTCCTCTGTTCCCCCAACCCAAACAAACAATTCCTTTCTGTAAATAAACCCTGCTTTTTTATATCATTATTTTCTTCAAGCTCTCCTGCACCTTGCTTCTAACCCACCTTGCTCTGCTCTCCTCAGTCCCCTTTTTCCATTCAGCACAGATTTGGATTGGATATTTTCTGTCACATTCAAAGTTTTTCTTTCTGGGGCGGGGGCTGTAGCAATTTGTAGCACTAGAATTACTGTAGTGTAAATAAATAACTATAGGATGAAATATAACAAAGGGTGGGTTCTTTTAGTCCACTCAACTCAGGATGGTGTTTTTCTTAGGAAAAAGTGGATTTGACCTCTAAAATTGGTTGGACTTAGCAGATAAACAGGGAAGATTGGGAGAGAGGATAGCTAATGAAAAGTTTTTCTTGAAAAGCCCCTTAGTTCCTCTTACAGGATAATATTGTTTCAGAGTAGGATCAAGAAGGATTTGTAATTTTGCAAATGTGAACAAATCTAGGTGGTTCTTTCGGTGGTGATGTGGGGGTGTCTTAACTGCTCTGACCGGTTGGGGAAGGAGGTTAAGGGTGTGGGGGAAGGGGGTGAGATCTTAATTCCCAATAGGGAAGGGAGGGTTTTGGAATTTGTGTGTGGTTGCATAATTACAGCTTTCCTTCACGTTTTGAATAGTTATTTAAATAAGTATTCATGTAAATTACCTTTTTATTTTGTCTAAAGAGAATTATAATTCACACATTTCAGATATGACACTGATGTCCCCTCTGTGTGTGTTTGTAGTTTTTTTAAAATAATCCACATATTTGACTGTCTTTTTCTGTCTTTCTTGAATCAAAGTGCTAGATATGTAATCCCTTAAAATGAGTATTTGTGCTCAAATTAGTAGAAGCCTCACCAAGGAGCAACTTAGACTATTTATCTACTTATATATGGTTAGATGTCAGTGTAAAACCAATCTATCCTTAGCATCAAATATTTATCCCCTGCCCTATAAAAACACAGGGTGCAAATTGGTTTGCAAAGAGAAAGTCAGGCAATAGTCTTCTAAAATCTGGTTTGGTGGCTCTTGGCTTTCTTTGTTCTGTTTTGGTGTTTGGACGTGCTAGGACTAAGTCTAAGTATTTTGGTAATGCTGATGCAACTGCAGTTATGCTCCCTTGCTTATGGCCTGGGAGATCACTGCATACTTGCTTTCTGACTTTTGGTGCTGTTGGATGTGGCTGTGGTTTCCAAAACGTTCTGCATATAGGAGGACTTGCTATTTTTGATCATCCTGCTCCCACAGCTTGAGCCCTCCAGCACACACTAGTTAATGCAGCCTTTCCTGTCTGGGCAGCTCTGTCATTTGTGTGTGTGTGCTCTTATGCTGCACTTGAATTGACAGAAACTGAAAGTGTAATAGTGACCAGGTTTAATTCCATGCTTGTTATCACATATTAACTTGTCTCTGGAAGCTGATTATATGTTGCAATAAATACTTTCTTGCATAAATTAAGGCTTAATCAGGAAGGAGGGAATGGATTGATGATATTTGTTTGAAACTCCTTGCTTAAAAAAGAGAACCTGAATTTAATGTTGTTACAACTTGTGAGGTAGGAATAAAGAAATTATCAGAGGCTGCATCTGTTCTAAGATGTCAGAATATGCAGACTCTTTTACAGTTCATCAAAATGTAGTGGGCAGGGTGCCTGTCCGCATATATTATCAAAGATTTAGGAATTGCAGTAGAACCTGAACATGCTGTCATTAAAGAGGCCTATCTGGGTTGCATATTTTTTCCCAGTGTTACAGAAGTGAGTGGTTCATTTGGAGCTAATCAATATTTTGTACTGCAGCTCTGTTGAAGAGATCAAACTCCATAATAATTTTGTGTACTTGCTGCGGCTATTGCAGCAAAGAACTGTAATGCTTTAAGAAGAAATCCTCTCTGAACATTGCAGTGTCTGGCCTACTGACATTGTACTGTATTGAACGGTAGACTTTATTTCCCTCGTTGGCTCAGACTCTAGTTGGCAGCAGGGTGTATGTACCGTTGTGGTTTCAGAGCTCAGCTCTGTTTGACGTCAGCAGAACGTTTCTTAGTTTCACCACTGACTCCACTTGCTTTTTGGTATCTAGGAGGCAAGGTGGGGTGACTTCAAAAATTATTTTTAAAATATTTTTTGTTTATAAGCATCCTTATTTGCAATAGCTCAAGGATTATACTTCTCTGTGCCAACACTGAGAGAATTTGTGGTGGATGGGGAGAAACCCCCCCCCCCCAGCACTCCCCACTAATTTATTTCTGAGAACCATATGAATGCTGGAGAATCATATTTGTAGTATCAAAAGTTGCTTAGGTGTTACAGAGCTGCTGTTTGATAGCACAGTTGTGTGACTTAACATTGTTTTAGACAACATTTGAAACTTTATTTGTTACTCATACAGACTTAATCTCACTTCATTTTTAATCATAGTCTCTCTCGTGGTACAAAAACATTCATAGCGGCATGTTTTTGTACCATGAGAAAGACTTGGATTAAAAATGTTCATATTAATGGTGAATGGATGTTAGCAATTTAATTATGGTATGATTTTGCTATTTGCTGCAAAGGACAGTTGCTTATTTTGTGTACAATAGGAAAACTGGGATCTCCTCAGACTGCTGAATTTCCATAATAGCTCAGCTGACAAACTGATGCCTGTCAAGATGTTAAAAGAAATCTGGGAGGGTGATGTGAAACGTGTATTTCCCTACAAGACTAATTAAGACCGTGGGAGGAGAGAGCGTTGGTGTTACAGATACAGCCTCCCACTGGCTTACATACAAAACTGAAAGTATGACTCTTTCCCCGCCTTCTGCTTTCCTCAAAGGAAAGGCCACAGTTTCCTAATGAATACATGGTGAGCAGTTCTGTCCATAACACACTGTGATGAGTAAGTTGAATAGTGCATGGTGAGTAATTTTTCCTTCCCTCCCATGACTCAGAAAATATTTTTTGATGTTGACCTTTGGTTTTTATGAGTGTCCTCCTTAATCAGAGCTCAGGTGGGTTTACTTTTCTGTATCACAGCTTAACTCCTTGACTCCCAAAATCCTGCCCAAAAGCGTGCTTGCATTAAATTCTCAAGTGTCTAGAATATTAGGTCTTGCACTCTGCTTCATTTATTGTATTAAAGCTTTATTTTAATGACAAATGTTTAATAAATCTAGATCTATTCTAAATGACCCAGATAAGGTTTTCCTTAGTTTGTCATTTTGCTGGCCTCTCACTTCACATGGCTCTGGTCTACACTGGGGTGGGGGAGAGGGGTGGAGGGAAGGAATCGATCTAAGATACGCAACTTCAGCTATGAGAATAGTGTAGCTGAAGTTGATGTTCCTAGATTGACTTACCGTGGCATCTTCACAGCGGTGAGTTGACTACTGCCACTCCCCCATCGATTCTGCCTGCATCTCTAGCTCTGGTGGAGTACAGGAATCGATGGGAGATTGATTTATTGTGTCTAATTTAGACACGATAAATTAACCCCCAGTAAATCGATCTCACCCGTGTCATAATGCTCAGATTTCAGGTATATAGACTAATACATAGAAGATGTCTCTCCGTTTCATACTTCAAAACATCGATACATAGGTTTTGAAAAAATTCCTGGTTGCCTACTGCCTCAAGATAGATACAAAAGACCCAGAGTTTGGAGTCTTCTCACAAGTGAAGTCCATTTGTGAAAATCAGATGAAAAGATCAATCCCTATTATTTCGGAGGGTGCTAGAACTTATACTGGGGCACTAGACCTTGTTTGCTTGCTGGGTGCCATTATGCAGCCTCCAGTCGGGATGAAATATCCCTTTCAGAACAAGTAGTGTGACTGTGCAGTCTGAATTTTAAACCTTCAAACTAGCAGCTGTGATAAATTTGGGCTGAATAATCAGACTTATTCACTGTTCTGTAGTTTATGCGTGATGTTTTTTATTCTCCCTGCTGTCTTTCTGCTGAGCTCTGATGGCAAATATATTCCATTGGCCAGCAAAATGTTGTCATAGCATCTTTTCTGCAGCTGTTAGAGAGGCATATTTTGACACGTGTCTACTACTAAGCAATAATGAAATATAAGCTTGATATCATGTTGACTTTATTTGTACAGGTGCATGGATGCACAGCATCTTTTTTTGCCCACTAGCTAGGAAGTCTAGGCTGTGACACACATGATATCATTCTGTCTCTAATGGAATGTGTGTTCTCAGAAAGCTCAGGGGCAGGCACTGATGATTAAAATCACGCAGCAGTGTGTCACCTTTTTAAAATGTATTAAAGGTTAACTACAGAGATGAATAACAAACCCTGTTTAAGATCTTATGCCCACTCCGATTGTGGGAAGAAGCCCTGTCTGGAATGTAATTGTTTGCATCAAAACTGTATCTTCCCTGACGGTTGAGGAAAGAAGCTTTTTAATATAGGAGTGGACTCCAGTGGTGTGCTGTCACCTAAAGTTTTCCCAGTGGGAGTGGCAATGGCAGTGGCACGCGCTCTCTCTCTCTCTCAAAAAAAAATAAAAATTTCACAGTACAGACTTCTTAATCATCAGAAGCTGTGTGTGTGATGGTGACTCACAGAGTTGGGAAACGTTGGAGCTGAACTGATATTTGTGGTTGTGGGGAACTTTTTCAAAAATGTCACTAGTGTAGAAAAGACTTGAAGCTTTAATGGACTTCCCCTTCTCTGGCTGTCCAAACCCTGCATGCACTTTGAACGTTAGTGCTGAGTAGGCTAAATCAGGGTAATTACTGATTTGACGATTTCTCCAGTTTGTCTGGATAAGAAGTATATTGAGAGAAATACTTTCTAACCAACAAAACAGAAGCAAGTGGCAAAATGAGCATTGTAACATGATTAACATAACATAATTTGTTTGCATTGTTGTTGGAGCTATGTTGGTTCCAGGATACTAGAGACAATGTGGGTGAGACAGCATTTTTTTTTTTTTTTGGACCTGCTTCTGTTGGTGAAAGAGACAAGGTTTTAAGCTACATAGAGCTCTTCAGGCCTGGGAAAGAAATATTTCCTGAGCCCTTTCTTCTGGCCTTCAGATAACGCTGCCAGCCTCAGCAAGCTCATCATCAAAAGCAAGTTTCCCACAGACCAAGACACACCAGCTCAAAGCAACAGCAGACTCTGCCTGAGCAACCTGAAGAGACATCTCCACTGCCACAATGATCAGTACCCCCTGCAACACATCTTTCAAAATCCGGGGGTCTTACACATGCCCATCACAACATTCGGTGTACTTCATCTAGTGCACTAAATGCTCCAAAGACAGCAGTGTGGGTGAAACCTGACAATCACTGTGCTCAAGAATGAATTAACACAGAAAAATGATAGAGGATTAAAACACTATCATACCACATTTCACAAAACAATCACTCCATATCTGACTTCAACCCTTGTTTTCAAAGGAAACCTGCAGAGCACCTTCAAAAGATGAGCCTCAGAGCTTAGTCATAACTTTGCTAGACTCTAAAAATCATGGTTGTAATAAAGATGCTGGATTTATGGCTTATTACAAAAATCTGTAATGCACTGACCCTCCCACCTCCCCATTTTATCTTCTCATGACTGCAAGGGTGTTAATGTGCCATTTCACCTTGAATGGTCCCTTAGAATGTACCACCTTACATTAAACAATCTGCTCCACCTTGTGTTTAGCTGTGCTGTTCTGAGGCCTGGTCTGCATTAGGAGATTAGGCTGGTATAACTTCATTGCTCAGGAGTTTGAAAAATCCACCCCCCCAAGTGACGAAGTTTAAACTGATCTAACCCCTGGTGTAGACAGTACTAGGTTGATGGGAGAATTCTCTCGTCAACCCAACTATCGCCTTTCAAGGATGTGGGTTACCTATGCTGACAGAAGAACCCCTCCTGATGGGATTGTGGTACAGCTGCAAGGTGCAGCAGGGCTTTGGAGTGGAGCCTGGAGCTGGAGCGCAGAGCAGTGGGGCTGCAGGTTTTTGCCTGGAGCTGGAGCACTGCTCCAAAGCCCTGGGTGCAGCTGTGTTACTGCAACATTTTAAGTGTAGACAAGCCCTCAGTACCTTTCCAAGGCCCAAAGAAGAGCACTGTGTAGCTCGAAAGCTTGTTTCATTCACCAACAGAAGTTGGTCCAGTAAAAGAGACTACCTCATCCACACTGTCTCTCTAATGCAATTTGACAGTTTTCCCCATTCTCTTCAAAATGCAAAATGAAACAAGACATGAGCTCACAATGAGGTTTTCTACTCTAGTTCAGAAAGTGAAAATATTTCCACCCTATAACTTTTCACACCCCTTGGGTAGCCATAGAGTAGCAATTTATCTTCTCTGCAAAAGCTCTTGTCAAATAGAATTTACTGTGGGCGATAACCAAACATTTATTCAGATTTCTAAGTGATTTGATTTGGAGCTGAAACTGACAGTACAATACCTGTATTTGTGTCCTTGCAAAAGCTCAGTAAGCAAATACCTTTCTCTAAATCCTTCTCCCACCTCAAAACAAGATCTCCATTAAAATTAAGTCATGCTATTGTGTGAAAGTACCTTAAGGCCATTTCTTCTTCAGTTCTATTACTGTGTCCTTATATTTAAGGCATGTGAGAGGCATTGACATGAAACGGAGGTTGTCAAAGCAATTTTTTTTTGATGGTTTTAACCCCATCTGTCCTGGCCAAAGTTCCAACAGTGACAGCTATAGTTTATTTTCCTACAGTTCTCCCTGAGGTTTCAATTGGACACAGTATAGAACTGTTTGTGCAACTGAAAGTTCTCAGTATTGAGGGAAATCCATCTCTCAATATGCAGCTTCCACCCTTCTCCGTCATGGCAACCCACTTATGGGGAAGATTGTCCTTTCAAGTATCAGCTACCCAGATGAATTGTGCTTCCCCTGGGAGCTTGTGAAAGATATCTTATCCCTTGGTTTGCAAGATTTATGGGATATGTAATCACCTTTCTCCCCAAATAGTCATACTTCTACTTTTGCGCTTTTCTTTTTTCTTTCATGCTCACCTTCCCCATTCCTCCTTTTTTTGTTTTTGTTCCA
The DNA here is from genome assembly GCA_007922305.1 of Dermatemys mawii. Classification (NCBI taxonomy): domain Eukaryota; kingdom Metazoa; phylum Chordata; order Testudines; family Dermatemydidae; genus Dermatemys; species Dermatemys mawii. Next base: position 8,723,248 of record ML677376.1, on the reverse strand, counting down.
GCTCGTAGAATTAACCTTTTGGAATACCCAGTGTGACAAAGCTCTGTCCTTATCGTCGTGGATCCTGCGTTTCCTGGCGGATTTTTTTCTAGCCTCAGCGGCTCACTGTGACCCTCCACGGAGCCCTTCTCTCTCTGGAGACAAGGTCACAGCCTATTGAGCCATTTTCATCACAAACCAGTGAGGAGAAGCTATCCTTCCTGGCACAGTCTCTGTTGTCTCCCAATCTCAGAGACTAATTAGGGGAGGCAGAAAGGGGGGAGCCCAGGCCCGCCCTCTACTCTGGGCTCCAGCCCAGGGACCCTAATAGTATCAGCTAAGATGGCTGACCTTTTATCCACAAAACACGATACAATTCCCTGGACTACTTCCCCACAGCAGTCCCCGCTTCTTCAAACTCCACTTCACCCCTACCTCAGGGCCTCCTTCCTTCTGTATGATATGTTGTCCACCACTCAGTCTCACCAACAGCATGACTTCCTTCCACAGCTCCTGACACCCATAGCTCACCTGACTAACTGGGAGGTTTTTATCTAGATTCAGCCAGTCCCTGATTGGCTGCAGGTGTCCCAATTAGGCTAGCTGTTTCTACTCCTTTCTAGAAGGTTCTTAATTGGCCCCAGGTGTCTTGATTGGCCTGGAGTAGCCTTTGTTTGGCTATCCAGGGAACAGGGACCTGCACACCCTGAGACTAATGTACCTGCCTTCCAGCACTCTCCTATATCCTTCTGGTCTGACTCCGTCACACCAGTTAAAACCTCCCCATATAATAATGAATACATCTGATCAATAGTATAGTAAATAACAAACTTGTCCATTGTATTAATGACATTTTTGGTTATATATCTGATAGTTTGTATGTGGTATATTAAAATACTGTTTGCAGTTGAATTTACTTTCTCTTCCTAACAAAAGTTGCTGTAAGAGGGAGGGGGGAAAAGGAGCTCACACCAGGAGTCCATGAATGCAATGAATTTTGCAGTTTTTAGCTTGCAAATGGGTACTAAATACAAAAATAAAACAAATATCTAAAGGAAAGCCAAAAACCAAAATTGGCTATCTTGGTTATACTTGCCACATGACATGAATTGGGCTCGTCAGCCACTTAAAAGCCAACCAATGAACCCCTTTGGCAGACAACATCCTTGCATTGAGGGATAGCCAAAGGCTTGCCATGTAACTTTTGTATTCTGTAGATATGGTCTTCAAATGACTCATTGTTCATTTGGTGCAATAGACCTAAATAAATGAAGTGGAAACTGGGAGATATTTAGTGTATGGAGCAGTTTAATGAGTATTAACCAAGTTTTATTCATCTAGCCAGTAATGTGTTTAATTCCATTATCATATATAGTCTAGAAATGCAGACATTAGGAGAATTAAGGAGTAGTTGCTATTTTTAGGATATAGGAGGAAGGCAAACTGTCTTACAACAGGAAATATAAATTATGAATTTTCATAGATATGATCAGAACTATTAATAGCAAAAATGGTTTCAGCTCTGTAGTCTTTTTTTTTTTTTTTTTTCCCAGTTGCATACATGAATGAGTGACTTTTTGAGGAGACTATGAATAAAGTATGTTTTGGTGCCAGGCTAGGGATCTGGGGAACTGATGAAGACAGTTAAGTGTTGATTGCTGAAATAATCCATGGTGTAAAGAGAGAAGCCTTGGAAAGTTTTGAAGCAGCTTCTACCATTTAGTATCCCAAATATATTGTCAGGGTCTGCTCTAGACTAAAAGGAAATGTTCAGAAAACTTCTGTTGTTAATCAATTGTAGCTCCATTGCTGGTAGCAACATTGAGAGCTTTATAGTGAAGAGACAATCCAACCTTTTCAGCACTGTCATGTATCCCTTTTTAGATACAAAGTTAAAAACTGCCCTTAGCTGTTGTGTAGTGTTCTTGTAGTATGCACTGTCAAATAACTGCTTGCTCCTAGTCCAGATGTGGGTGCATTTCACTGTTATGGGAGGTATTCCTTCTAGTTTGGATATAGATCTGTAAAGCCTTTTGGTATGAGAAGTCTTCAGGCAAGATTTTGACAGTATAGGGTAAAATTCTGTTACCAGGGAAGTCAATAGGAGTTTTGCTGTTGATTTCAGTTGAGCCAAGATTTTACTGTTTTCAGTGAATCTTCATTAGACGGAGTAAACAGGTTGGCAGTGCTTAGCCCTTTCTTTGATTTAATTTTTGCCTTTAAATCAGGAACATTTTCAGATATTACAGAGTTATAATGACAATATTTACCAGCCTTTAAAATTAATTTGGTCTTTGAAAGCTTTTGACAGTCTCATTACAAGTGCTACATGCAGTACGAAGTCTATGGTGGATGTAACTTGTTGGACTGTCTTGCAGTGCAACAAGTTGAAATTCATTGTAGGTGCAGATCAGTATTTTTGTGTGTGTCGTGTGTGTGTGTGTGGTCTCAACACTCTCAGAAACATCTTTCTTCTCTAGGACCTTGAGACTCTTTAGGGAATATAGGTTTGTATTCCAGCATTTCTGATGTTCATCATTGTGATAAGTAGGAGGTAGCCTCAGATAGTTATGGTATTTCCATCTTGAATTAAATGAAAAAAATTTAAATCCAACTGTGTAAGGTACCAAATCAGCAACAGAATAAATAGGTTAGTGGGGGGTGTGTGTGTGTACATAAATAAAACTTAAGTGGTGAACAGTATTTCCTCCTCCCATTGAAAAAATGTATAAATTTTATAGTTGGGTTCAAAATAAATGAAATGCAGTTTCTGTTTCTTTAAAAGCATGTAAAAAAAGAATAAAAATGGCTACTAACATTCTTCTAGATAGTGATATGTTCAATCTGAAGGACCCCTGTGGCTCTTGAAATCCATCCCATTTCTCTGGAAATATTTAATGGTTGCTTTTCATTGAAAGTCACTAAAGTATCTATTCTCTTGGGAACTCTCTGTCACCAAAAGATGCTGAATTCATTGGAAAGCATTTGGTAGGCATATTCTGTTAAGTCATTTCACAGTTCTGAAACTCCTTAATGTTAAACACACCAAGTTCTTTTATGGCAAATGCCCTTGGTATCTCAATATTATCTCAGAATTTTGAAGATAAAATTTGAAGGACATTTTCTCTTTTTGATTACCCCTTACTCCTTTCCCCATTCCTGTTCCTAATGGAACTTGAAATTAACATGACTTTGACTTGTTTATGTTGAAGCCATTAGTATGGTTTTGGGACTAAGTGTTCGTTTATATCAGGAGTAACATATAAAGAACATTCCCTTTGCTTAGGTCCTACATAGAGATATAAGTTCTGGCAATGAGAACTTTTTGGCAACCAACTTTTTGGACACAGATTGGTTTATTTCAGTTCACTTGACTTAAACCAGAAAGTCCTTTTTATATACCAGAATAAGAGTGTCCATATACAAACTGTTTGTCTAAATACACAAGTTGTACCACTTGATACTAGTCCCATCCTTCTTCTTGTGGACACAGTTTTACTGGTATAATTTTATTCCCATATTGCAGTGGTTTTCAATCTTTTTTCATTTACCGGTCCCTAAAATATTTTGAATGGAGGTGTGGACTTCTTTTGAATCTTAGACATAGTCTGGACCCCTAGAGCTCCGTGGACCACACGTTGAAAACTAGTGCTGTATGGGAAGGAAAACAAGCTATTCCAGTATAATCCACGTTTATACTGATGTAACTGTCTTCACATTAGGGGTTGTACTGGTTATAACTATTTTAGTAGAAAATTGCATCCCTAACCAAAGTAGTTAGTACAAAAATGATGTGTAGAATAGGCCTAGACTGGTATAAATTTACACATTGAGTTATACCAGTGCAGCTTTCTCATATAGACAAGGCCTCAGGCTCTGTTTACATTACAGTTTACATTGGAATAAGTTATGTCACTTGGGGATGAATAAATCCACTCCTCTGTACAACATAAATTATACTGACGTAAGTGCTGGTGTGGGCAGTGTGCTATGTCGATAGGACAGCTTTTCTGGCTGCCAGAGCTTCTACCGCTCATGGGGCCTAGAGTAGTTAAGCCGATGGAAGAGCTCTCTCTAGTTGGTTTAGAGCAGCGACGTTAAAGAACTTACAGTGGTGTAGATGCGCGGCTGTAAACTCTCTGGTGTAGCCGTGCCTTCAATCTCTTATTGGGTAGATGATGTATTAAAAGAGGATACTTCTCTTCCAGTTTACTATCACATGAACCACCTCCCCTTGCGTTTGCAACATGTTCCTTAGGTAGCTACAGCAATTGCTTCTGTGGAGATGTAAAAATATTTAATACATTTTAGCTGTCTTAGTATAGTGTAGCAGGTGGAAACAAGGTGGAGCCAGTGCTATATTGTCCAACAGTTTTGCAGTCTATATCTTGCTCCCACCCATAATATCTATTTGGGTCCCATACCAGATTTGGAACCTCTAATCAAGAGCATATTTTCCCCATTAATTTATCGTACTTTCAATATAGGTTAGACCTTGGTCCCAAATTCCTGTTTTTTTTCTTTAGCAAACTTTTTTCGGTTGTCTCTTAAGAAGGCATTAATGCACTGCAGGTTTTACATGAAGTTTTCTGGCCAGCTGTGTGTAAGGCTATAAATTACTTGAAGCTTTGATTGAAGCCTTCCTTGTGGTTTATGACCTTGCCCTATGAGAAATAATCTTTCAGCTCTAGCTCTTTGATTTAATGAAGATAAAGAGAGTGGGGGCACATTGCCTTCAAGAGGGAGTCTAGAGATGTCTCTTTGCTTTATACCTCCTCTTTGGTGTAAGAAAACCTCAGCTGCAAGGCAGTTCAGAGGAAGCTTCTTCCTCCAATGTATAATGGAAGTATTGTATTCCAGTTGCCACACTGGAAAATAAATGACACCAGCCTACTCTCAGCTGAAGGCTGATGGCGTTAATATGTCTATCCCTGCTGTATGGAATATTGCACAGATATGATGTTAGCTTTAGCTTCACTTTGTATTCAGAGGGTACTAAGGCACTTAAGTATGAGCTCACCAGAAACTGGTAGCGCATATGCCAAAGGGCCTGAAACTTGTGAGAGACTGAAGATAGTTGCTAGTTGCACTGGAGATCTTGAGACTTTTCAAGTCATTTTGTTCCCTCCCCAAACAGTGTCTTTCTCCTTTTTCCCCATCATAGCTGAAAATGCTTCCTTCAAACAATGATGAAAGTCTGAAAAACCATGTATCTAGAATGATTCCTGTCTTCAAAGACTTACCTGCGTGTTTGCCTAGGCAGGCTGAAAAATAGGCTAAAACTTTGTATGTGCCAAATCAGGATGTACACAGATTTTGGCTGCACATATAGCACTGGGTTTTGAAAGAGAGCATCTGCATGCCACAAAGTGAGTAATGTGGCACATTCTCCTTTCCTTTTCTATTCCTCTGGGGCACGCATGGCTCAGAGTAGCACTGTATTAACGCCTCTTTTGGATCTATAGAAAACCTTTCCACTTGAGCACAGATGAAAGAAACCTGGGGGACATTAAAAACACAATTGACCCACCAATCGTTTTATTTCAATGGGAGAAAAACAGGCTGTTTTTCTTGTCCCACCTTTGTGATACCATTGCTAAGCAACCTGGTCTTGGTGACCACAAGGGTGTATGCACCCTTTGATACTGTGACCAGCTGGGCCATCTTTTTGCTAATATGCAGATTGGCCCTTTGCAATCAAAATACCTTTATCAAAGCATGAGGAGTTCAGAGGTGTTCTGAGACAGGCTAAGTGGTTGGAAGAGCCTGAACTGCTGTGATTTTGTGGCCAGGAAAGGAGTGGCTTCCAAAGTAAGGCCAGTTTCTGCCATGAGGGAGGTGACCCAGGCAGAGGCAACATAAAAAAAATGCTTGCTCTGTTTTATCTGTTTGCATCAGCTGCCACTTCCTTTGAGTTGTATTGACTGACCTAGTAGTCGCTGAAGGGCTCACGACAGACCTCTTCCTCCTGGTTTGCAAATGCCTGACCACAACTAGCTTGCACATGGCCAAATTGTCTTGGGCAGCTCTTGCACCATTCTGAAACTAGACTTTGGACACCTTTCTTTGGGGAGAAAGAGTGTCCTAGTTGCCAGAATACTGAAAAGGACTAAGGTTTCCTGGGTTCCATTTCAGGACCTTCCATTGGCTTGGTGAGCCATCTTGGGCAGGTCACATTCCCTCTCTTTGCCTCAGTTTCACCATATGCAAAATGGGGATGTACTGACTTCTTTTGTAAAGTGCTTTGAGAAGTACTGATCAAGTGTTATAGAAGATCAAGGTGATATCCATAAGACCACCTCCTTGCTCCAACTTATTTGTGTGTGCCCATCCTCAGATTTTCAGTATGCCAAACTACCCCCATTGGAAAAATCTGTCTTCTGCTTATACTTAAAAATACCTCATAGAATCCTTACACAGGGCATAATGTATTTAAAGCACTGTACAGACAGTGACTAAGCTCACAAGTACTATCCTCATTTTTCAGATGGGGAGAATAGGTAAATGGGTATTTATGCCATCTCAAGCTTTAGAAAATATAGCCCTCATGAGACTTGCTACAAATATAGACGGCCGGATAGTTGTATGAGAATGAACTAAATATAAAAGGACATGCATCTGGAAGAGTGCTAGGATGTAGTTTTTCACTTCAGGCACTGCCAGCAAAACATTTTAATTGAACAGGCCGTGTTTGTTTTGGGGGGAAAATGACTAACATGACACATTCACAAATTTAAGAAATAGCTTTTTGAGATTCACTTTACATTAAGAACCTTTTTCATCATTAAAATAACTTTCCCCCTCCTCCCCCATAAACATACCTGAGTGTCTGCGATGCAACACTTATGCTGGACCTCCAAATTATTTGTAGGTATCACCTTTAAGGTTTAATATGGGAAGGTTACTTCAAAGAGCGTTGAAGCAAAACAGTGTTAATGGAGGGAAAAATTGTAGAGAAGGTTATGCAGTATTTTCTATTCAGTATTGCAACACTGGCCTTCATAATAACTGAGTAGATTGCAGCAAAAGTGTTGTAATAAACCGTCAGTTTGATAATTCATTTATTTTAATTGCAAATTGCTACTGTCTTAGAAACAAAAATATAGATAAGTCTGTCTACTACTCCCTAGTAGTATTGTCTGCTACTGTGTTTGAACAGTGCTTAGTCCAACGGGGCCTGATCCTTGGTTGATTCCTAGGTTCTGCAGTAATAAACATGATTAATCCTTAATATCTGCTACTTGTCTAAATGCCATTCTTTCTGTGGTTAAGATGGTATTACAGCCTATGGACTGCAGTTGCTTACTGCTTTAAGGCCCTAGCAATAGCTACCCCCATTAGGAAAAACACTGTCTCTCTTCATTCTCTGTTTGTACAGTGCCTAGCACAGATTTCTTGGCTGCAGCTAGGGCTCCTAAGCACTACAATAATATGCACAAATAATAGCACTGATAATACAGATTGCTTTGGTTTTAAATCTGAATCTCTTTGCTTGGGCGAGTATTTTTGAATAATGCATGTAGTGTGGAATCCAGTATTCTAAGAACTGGTACTGTGAGACCATTAGTAAGGCTGGTTTGAAAATTTTCCAAGAAAACTATGTTTTGATGCAAAATTGTATCTTCAACAAATTATTTTTGCAAAATATATCCGTTTTTCCTTGGAAGAGATTTTTTCCCATCAAAATAATTTGGCTGGAAAACTCAAATTTGTGTGGAAAATTTCTATGAAAATAACAGTTTTGTTTTTCATCTGATTTCTGCAGGAAAGGATTTGGATCACTTTTAGCTATTACACTTACACATGATAAAAACTAGTTATGAAAATGGCATTGGATGTCAATGGTACTTGCTGTCAATTGTGGACTGCATCTTTATTTTTGTTGTTTGTACTTTAGACAACATTGAAGAGGTAATGTTTCTGTATGAAATAATGTGCGTTCATGTTGTTGAAAGGATTCCAAATATCTTACAAATATCGTAAATACAACTTCATAAGCGACAGTCCTGTGGCACCTTATAGACTAACAAAAGTATTGAAGCATAAGCTTTTGTGGGCTAATATCCACTTTGTCAGATGCATGCAGTGGAAGGTATGCAGAGGCAGGTATGAATAAGTAGGCAAGAACCAGGTTAGAGATAACAAGGTTAGTTTAATCAAACTGAACTACATTGTTATCTGTAATCAGGGAGTATGAGGTCCTCTTCTAGCAGCTGATCTGGAGGTGTGAACACCTAGAGAGGAGAAACTGCTTTTGTAGTTAGCTAACCATTCATAGTCTTTGTTTAATCCTGAGTTGTTGATGTCAAATTTGCAAATGAACTGTAGCTCAGCAGTTTCTCTTTGAAGTCTGGTCTTGAAGTTTTTTTGCTTCAGGATGGTTACCTTTAAATCTGTTATCTGTCTGTGTCCCTGGACACACAATAACCCCCGCCCCCAGCAGCATAGGTTTTGCCAGCATAAGTACTCATGTGCAGAGCATTATGTTGGGCAGGAGACATTCTGCTGCTGAGGTAGCTACCACCACTCGTTGAGCTGATTTTTATTATGTTGACAGGAGCGCTCTCTCCCGTCAGAATAAAACGGTGAGCGATCTTACAGCGGCACAGCTATATTTTAAGCTTGTAAGTGTAGTCATGGCCTGAGTCTGAGACTACTAATTCCAGACAGCGTGATTCTTCACAGTTACAGCCTTAAGGTCTGACATTCTAAAAATGAAACTCCTTCCTGGCAGTCTAGAGAACACAGTTTATTTCATGCGATGCCTGAATCAGTAGGTTAACAGATGTTTGCCCTTCCTTATCTCTATCCCCTTTCATTGTCTCCTCAGATTCCTGTTCAAACCAGTACCTAATTAACATATTACCTGTCTGTGTGCAGGTTGCAGGACGTGGGGATTTGCTGCCAGAGTAGTTGTCCTTTACCCTATGCTGAAATTGGGTTTTAAAAGTAAGGCCTGATGTTATGAAACCAAATTTAAAAGTCAGTATGTATAATAGGAAGCCTACGTATCCCCAGATTTGGCTGTGAGAAACATAGATTTAGAATGTGTGTAACCTCCATACCCCACTGAGAGAGAATTCAGAAATCAGTAAAAGTTTATAAGCTGTGTGTATGCATATGCGGGCTAAATGGTCTAAATAATACATCAGGTAGCAGTGTAGGATATAGAACGCTGTCCTCGGGAGCGAAAAAATCATACTGTGGTATATGTGAAACTGCTTTGTACCAAAGCCAGATGCGTTGATCCACCGGAGCGCACAGCCATGCCCCTCGGAGTGCTCCTTACTGCGTTATATCAGAATTCGTCTTATATCGGACCATTGTATATCGAGGTAGCAGTGTATATGTATAAGTGATCACTGCAGTCTGTCCTTGGGCAACTTTTAAAATTTCAAATATCCCCCATTTTTTTTTTTAAATCATCTGCATTTAAATGTTTTCTGTGTGGAATTTCCCACCCACAAGCCCTTCAAAAATTATCCTGCCTGAGGCCCAGGGTGGGAAATGCAGATCTTGGAGGCTCAGCACTTGCTTTTTGCTCAGGAAAGTCCTTTTTTAAAATTAAGTTATGACACTTAGGGTTATTTTTAGAGGTTTCTTTGTCTCCTGAGCCCTTTGCAGGTGGACTCTTGGTAACTAGGCTCTGGGCTTTGCAGGATGGATACAATAAAATATTTAGAACCTCCCATAATTTTCCTAAAACAGACTTTTTGGTAATGTGGCGCACGCAGAAGGGTTTTATTGGCACTCATATGAAATAAGACCTGCAGAACTCACTTGTGGCTTTACCTAAGTAATATGGTATTCCAAACACGTGCCAATAGAACCTTTTGTGTCACACAATCCTGTGTGTGTAGGTGTAATGCAATGCACAATTTCAATAGCTTTATAGTGGTAGAAAGGCCTTGATGTAGTTGTTTGGTGTTGCCAGTTTTTATCACTAATATCCATTCTTGTTGTTTAGTTGATAGTTTATTTTAAAAAGCCATTTGCCGCTCTAGAATCCCGTTCCACATACAGAGATGTAAGCATGTACCAGATGTTCAGTGGATGAAATCAACTGTTTGTTATGTAACTTGCCTTCAAACACTCACCTCACACTAATAATCCCCAAGGGCATTGACTATAACATTTCTTATTTTCGAGAAGCGAAGGCGATATAAGTGGAAGGTCAGTTTTTAAAAACCTTTTAGTGGTATGTAGAAACTCAAGAAAACCTATTTTCTTAAGTATAAGAAGCTTTGTTGTCTTTCAAGAAATGCACACTTTGACTATATTAACTGGGCTGGGTGGCAATTAAGGACTTCTGCCTCTGTAACTCCTAATCTACTTTAGAAGGTTGAGACCTGTAAGCTTTGGGGATTGATAAGAATGGTGTTCTCCAGATGTCTGTTTGAAACTGCTTCTCTCCTCTTTCTCTCCCCCGCCTCCCTTTTAATTTCAGGACAAACACCATGATGCTGCTCATGAAATCATTGAGACAATTCGGTAAGTGTCCAATGCAGAACTGGACAGAACCTTTTCTTCCATGTTGGTGTTACTGTATGTCTCCAATTAAACATTGGATGTGGAGGTAGGGGGAATCAAAGTAGAAAGGAAGACAGTAATCTAATTTTGCTGTAGCAGAACTAAACCTGTACACTAATCAGAATTGCATTACAGCTCTGTAAATTCACTTTATATTAAAATGTTTTTAGAGGTGCACTTAGTGTTCAGGTGATGCAGTAACTTCTCCCCATGCCCCCAACTTCATCTCTCGTCTGAAACAAACTCTTCCAGGCTGCAGTTCTAACTGAAACTGTATAAAAGTATGTGGGTTTTTAATGAGGATTTTAAAATTCAGCCTTTGGAAGCATAAGGCTAGGAACGAAACAAACAAGCAAAACATTCACCACCATCATTCACTCTCTCTCTTGCTCGGTTCTGGCCCAATTTAAGCTTACACTGTTTACTTCCTTAAAATAGTCCACTGTGGCTACAACTGTGCAGTGCCCCGGTACTCAGAATGGTCGGGAGTGCTGCTTGCATGAGCATTGCTACTGCTAGTGGAGCTACATCAGTGGAGGGTGTGGCTGAAATACTGCTGTGAAGAAGGCTGAGTGTAAGAGGGTTGAATGTTTTCAGGCACCGTTATAGCCACATAGTTGTGACACAGCAATAATTCATACTCTCTGTGGTTTTGGCAGCGTTGAGAAAAAGTTGCTGGGCAGAAACAGTCCCAAATACAACTGGGTTTTTTGTTTATCCACAACAGTCATATTTAAAATTGTTTTCAAGCATGCTTGCCCTGTGTTTATGGATAGAAAATGTCATCCATGTTAAGGGACCAGGGTTTAGCCTTCTTCCTTGACATTTCTTTTTTTAATCCACAAAGGTCTTGTTTAAAACTTTTTCAACCATTGCTGACAACAGTTCAGCTGTAGTAACATTAGTAAGGTTGGGAGCCAGGGAGTGCTCTGGTGCTGACATTGGTTTTCAGTAGCACATCAGTTAGACTTGCTCTGAGCAGGTTTCATTGATACACTACTGCAAGTGTCTGCTGGCGTAGCAGTCATCTGCCCTCAGACTTTCTATGTGCACACCAGCCAATGGCAAGAAGAGTCCGTGCTAGGACACAGTTGGGCCACAATCATGTTTCACAGCTTTATTTATAAAAATGGGGATTTCTGTAGTGCATACAGGGTCTTAAAATGATAGTTAAAAAAGTAGTCTTACCCATGTACCAAGGTAACCACAGTGCATACTTGTTGCTTATGCTATAAGCTGTCCTATGGAGGTGTGAGGTAAGAGGATATAGAGCTGACCACTGGCTTGAAAAGTTGTGATATGAACTGTTGTTTGCTGCACACTGGCCTAGTTTGCGGGGGAAAAAAATTAGAGATCAGAAAAGTGAGGTTTTAAGGAGATGAGTCTTCATTAGAAGAAGAGAAAAAAATGTAGTTCATAGATACTTACCATTATGCCTTTTTGTAAGGTGCTGAATGTTCTAAAGAACAATAAGAAGAGGAATATTAGTGATTTAAGATTACTAAATGCCCCTCTCTCACATTGCTGTTTGGGACATTTTGTATACTTTTAGTCTATTCAAAATAAAATCAGGTCTTCTTTCAGCATAGTAAAGTGAGAAAAGTGATTTTACTGAAATGGCACTTTTAATCAACAGATCTGCTTCCTATATACATACAACCATGTCGTCTGACTTTGTCTGAAATGTGATTCTTTTTTGTTGCATATTTTTGCTACTATTAATTCCACTGCAAAGTCAGCACAGAGGATGCAGGAGAAAGAGCCTGGAATCTTCATCCAAAAATCTATTAACACAGGATATGTCTATTCATACAGTTGTAGCCCATGTGGTGAAGATGCTGTCTGCTGATGGGAGAGCTCTCCCGTTGCATAGAAAACCCACCTCTGTGAGCAGCATAAGTTATGTCAGTGGGAAAACCTGTTCCACTGACATAGTGCTGTGCATACGAACGCTTATGTCGGTCTAACTTATGTCGCTTCGGGGGTGGAATATTCACACCCCTCAGCGACAGACGTTTTGCTGTCACAGGCTGTAGTGTAGACATAGCCTAAGCTTCAATTGCATAATTTTTTTTTAGCCAGGGTGATCCACAAGCCAGAAAGAACTCAGCTTGGCTGTCAGATTCCTGGTTGTCAAGATGGCAGTTTCAGAAATGTTCTTTCTAGTAAGCTGACCTAATTTGACACAGAAATGGAGATGATAAACATGGAACCCTACAAAGCCATTGTTGGAGTCGTTATAAGGCCACAAAGGATAGAGATATAACTCTTTAACTTTCTCTTTTTGGAAAAAAAAAGGAAAAAAAAAAGAAACAAATGCTGTATAGTATTCGAGTAATCAACTCGTAATATCAAGAGCTAAGGGGGGTGGGGGCAGGGAATGTGATTCCCAATGGTGTTCAATAGAGCACTCTGTATTTTGGGTGATACTTCAGATCACTGTTTCTCAGTTTGATTTGAAGAGAGAGAGTGTGAAACCCCTTTTTCTGATCTGGCTTCCCCAGCCCTTTACAAAGACTTTGTCGCTCCAGTGACTTGCAATCCAGACTGGGGCCCTCATTGTTAATTATTTTCAAAGACAACTTAAAAACTAACTTTTTCACGTTTCAAATGAAATGCAAAACTCCATTTCTTTTGCCAGATGTAGCTTGTCGGATATATTGGCAATGGTGGTCAGTTTTCCATTTTTAATAAGAGCAGAATACAGGGCTGTATTAATACATCCTGAAAAAACCACATGCCTTTAGAAAAACAAACAACATAAATGTCAAAACCACTATCAAGTCTATTTCAAGCTGGGCCACTTAAGTGGAAGTACAGTACACTGCACAGTTACGGGGAGAAAGCGCCCTCTCACACCAACTCTTTGGAGGTTTCATTTATGCTGAGAACTGCTGTGCATTTTCAAACATCAGGTTGCAGAAGATGACTTGTCTATTTTGCCACATGTAGATACAAGTAGCTTTGTGAAAGGAAGTGGTCGTTCATAACTTATTAAAAAATAAATGCATTTCAGAACGATTGTTTCTGTGCTTCACATTTCCCATTAGATTAGCATTAGCAGTGGCTTTTAATTTTATGTCAACTAAGTATATTTGTCACTTCATTGTGAAGTCAAAATTGAGTTCATGCTTATTCAAGAGCTTTATGGTTCTGCCAGTGGTAATGGGTACTTAACTTCACATTCACTCTCATGTTGAATAAGACCTCCCCCAGCCTCATAATTAGCATTTTGTGATGTCTACCTCACTTCTCACAATACTGCAGTCTTTCATGCTTTCTGTAACACTGTCTTTAATTTATAAGAACATCAGTCTAGAATCCAGGTGGATGGCTGCTTCAGTAAAAATAAAAACTGCCTCATTAAACACTAACGTAAAAGATTTTTGGGGTCTATTGTATTCTGATTCTTTTCTCATTGCAGGTGGGTCTGTGAAGAAATCCCAGATCTCAAGCTTGCTATGGAAAATTATGTTTTAATTGACTATGATACAAAAAGGTGAGAGGAACCCCTCCCTTCCCCAGAAGGGCAGGCCTAAATGACTAATTGTGAATTGGTCTAAGAATAACTAATTACAGACACTGCACAGTGAGCTGAAATTTTCTTTTAGAACTGGCTTCAGACTCTACGAAGTTATTTTGGTAGGAAATGTGTAACGGGAGTATTGGCAACGGCGGCTGGATTTAAGGACATAATTGGAAACTTCACATAGCAGAAGGCTGAGCTGGTGTACGTTGGAATTACTCACCCTGAAACAATGATCTGTATCTGCTGTTGGGCTAAAGCCAGCGTTAGGAATCTGAATGGCATTGAAGTTTTTGCTTTTGTAGTAACTAAACACACTATGCCAGAGCTGCCCATGGCACCACTGATTTTTCTCTCCATGTTTGTGGAAGGTTAACTTTCCCTACTCCTCTCCTATTCAGAATCAAATACTAGTCTCGACACTATAAAACCAGAGTTTCTACTCAAACTGTTCCTACAGCCTTTGTCTCTGGAGAAGCAGGAGCAGTGCCTGATTCACAGAACTATGTGAAAACACCTACTACGTGGACTGGCTTGTGTAGTCTGCTCTGTGGGTAGAGATGGGGAGGGACAGAATCTGACCCTGTGGAGTTCTTTTGTTTGTAATAAGTTCATTTGGAGATGGCTGAGAGATTCTATATTTTTGGCTCAGTTTGACTGCACTAACTGAGAATGGAAATAGAGATGACACACTTGCCTGGAGCCAAGTCGTGGTTTATGAAAATCCATTGAATTCCTTTTATGGAAAAGATTTAAGTTCATCGGTATCCACAAAGTGATCATGTCTCCTGAGTGGGATGGAGACAGGTGAAACTGAATCAGGTCCTAATTCAGCATTAAATGTTTGAGCATCTGGATGGTGTTTGCAATATAAAAAGACCCCTCTTTGGTGCTATATTATTCCTTTTATTTTATATGGTCTCATCCTACTAGTCCCTCCAGCCTCCCTGGGAATTAAAAAGTAGTAGTGAGTGCTTACTACCTCTTAATGTCAGGTCTATGGTTTATATGCTGATACCATAATACAATAATTTTGTGGTACTGGTGGGGTATGTGTAGATATACAACCTCACTTTTTTCAGCAGTGATACTGAATAAGAAACCATCTGTCCTCAACCACACCTCACTTATTTCTCAGAAGCTGTTCAAAGAAGCCATAAACTTGTCATTCTGGTAATAGTTTAATCAGTTTATTTTCCTTAGGGGGAGAGAGAAAATTTCTTTGAAAAGTTAATCCTGAAAGATTTGCTGCAGTGCTGCAAATGCAGACAATAGGAATGAAAACCAGTGCATTATGGAAATGCAAATGTACACTCATAAAAATACTTTTCAGTCTTTCCTGTTTTTATTAACATGGGATTAAAAAACTGTCAATTGGTAACCCAAAGTGAGTGCAAAGCAACAATGTTATCAAATAAATAAATAAAATATATGGAGATAGGCATATCTCATAGAACTGGCAAGAACATCAAGTCCAGTCCCCTGCCTACACTAGCAGGACCAAGTACTGTCCCCTGACAGATTTTTTTTTTGCCCCAGATCCCTAAATGGCCCCCTCAAGGATTGAGCTCACAACCCTGGGTTTAGCAGGCCAATGCTCAAACCACTGAGCTAGCTCTCCTCCCAGAATAAGGAGTTTTAGCTAGTTGTGATAGTGAAGTCACGTTTATGAGAAGTTAACTTCCTCTCCTTCTCTTTTTCTTCCTCTCTTCCTGTTTCGGGATGGTAGTGGGATATGTTACTCCAGTTACTCTGTGGACTGGCTTTTCTGCTGCCGCTTTCGGAATCTAGTTATGTAATGATGGTGGGACTGGCAGGTATCCTTCCCTCCTTGACCTGAAAAGATTCTGTAATCCTCTCAGCCTCTGCAATTAAAACTGTGAATCCAACTAACCCACAGAACAAGTGGTATGCTTTCCTTGTAAAGTAGGTGTCTGGTGCATGAAATTTGTACTTTGAAGAAGTTGTATATTGCATGGCACACTGCGTGTTAGAACAGAATAGAACTGAGCTCTGGGTAAGTGTCTGTCTGTCTTCATAGCTGGATATGGTTGACACAGGAAGGAACAAAGCAGAACACATTGAAAGTGTAGAGCTTAAACTTTTTTTGCATATAAGGAAGTGGGAGGAAGCTAAGAGGGCCTATGGGAATTTCCAGCTTGAATTCCTGATAGGTCAGAAAAGGAAAAAGGTAAGATAGTGTCAAGGTATCTCTATAACTTAATTTTCCCCATTCATTACAATAAGTCTTTTGGAAGTTGATCGTTGAAATCAGTTTCCTTAAAAGAACTCTTCTTCCATCACAGGGATACTATGTGTAGACTTTCTCATGAGTCGTTGGGCTGCTAAAGTCTCTTATTTTAGGAAACTTCACAAAAGTGTAAAATTGCATAAAGATTTAATGATTGTTGCAAAAAAAAATTACAGCTACAGTGTGTACACTTTAAAAAATATATGTCAAATGTTGTGCCTACCAACATTGGCAGTGTTACTTTAACGTGCATAGCTTAGCATTTCACGACCCTCTTTAGACTGTTAGCTGACTAGCAAACTTTGCTTTTTTTTCCCCTTTCCCAGCTTTGAAAGCATGCAGAGGCTTTGTGACAAATACAACCGTGCCATTGATAGCATTCATCAGTTGGTATGTATTTACCTTTGTTATGCTGTGATGCTTATCTAGTTCGCTTTATTCAGGCCAGTGGTTTCAAATTCATGTACTGAAAATGACAACCAAGAAGAGCTGACTTTCTTAGCGCTCAGTTGTGTGTTTGCTTAAACAGCGGCACCACCATTACAGCATTTCCATTCATTCGGGAGTTAATAAATCATCCATTAAACCTTGCTTTCTGGGTCGAAACTTGGCACTTGAAGATTTAGCCTTGGAGTGAATTTATATCTTTATATAAGAATGGCTTAATTTTTCTAAAATACAGGTTTGCATGCTCTTAGTCCCTAATGTGCAGTTGGCTCTTATGCTTTATTTGAAATAGCTGAGTTACCTTTGGAAAAGGGTTCTTTTGTGAGCACCATACCTAGCTTTTTCATCTGAAATTTCCCATATGAAATTTCTCGTGCGTATGGGGATTGAGACTTAAAGGTTTCTTAAATAGTGCAGATTAACTCGGTTGTGTATTGTGGTGATGATCCATAGATCATCTGTTCAGTAAAGCTATGTTTTTAGAGCTGTTCTGTTCCAAAGGATCAATCATTATGGAGGAAGAACTGGAATAAAATCTAATTTATTAGATTTCTAATAGGTAACTTTTTTGGTTTTCTTACCCCAAATTTAAGGTTGGTAATGAAACATAGTATCATCTAATATTAAGAATTTTACTTAATTTATGGAATTTAGATGCCAGTTCTTTCAGTAATATCTGTCCTTGTACTTAATACTACATCTTATTCTATAAAAAACACAATTTTAGGTCAAAGTATTTCATGAGGCCCCATCAAATACATGTTGGGGGGCTGTAATCTTGGTTTATGGGAACATTCAAAATAAACCTCAGAAAGATATGGCCTGTAGGTGAGAACTTCATCCAGACTTTGCACCTACAAATCTGCTCACCGTTTGCCTGATTCATAGATGCTGGCCACTTTAACCTTGTCTTTGTTAAGTTGGAATTCTTCAGCATTTACAGTCACTCACTGAAGTGAGAATCTTGTCAGTTTCACCATCCTGCTAGTGTCCTGCTGATTGTAGGGGCCCAGGCTAGCTGATATAAGGAACAGAAGTGGTGATTGCAGCTACCTCGGAGGCCATTGAGCCCTCAAACAGAGGATCAGGTAGGAAAGAAGTGACTATCAGGAAAAGGAGATGGAAAAGATGCCCAGAATAAAAGCTTACAGACATGTATAAAATCCAGAGGTGGAAGACGAGAGAGAGTTCAGAAACATCAATAGCTTCTATTTAGGAGTGAGGTTATTAACCAGCAGAAGCTTAGATTTTTCTCTCCCACTCCCTCTGAGTGTGATTTCCTCCCATGCTACACTTCATGGCAAGAAAACAAATCCCTCTTTATGTTGATAGTGCAATGAAATGCAGTAGTGACATCAAGTATGTAGCAGATCTTAGCTGCTTTTTCCCTACTGTTTCTGGTATGCAGTCTTTGAAAATATGTATTGTGTGAAGTGACACAGACAGTAAAGCAAACCAACCTCCCCAAGCTGCATAAGTTCTTTAGCATGTCTTGCTGCTTATGGAAGAACTGTAGATCAGCTTTACTCGTGCAAGAGAAGGGGTTCAGGAAAGTGGATTGTCTTTGTGTCAGTCTCCCTTCCCCCCACAAATGCAGGTATATCATGATGTGTGTTTTTTACATTCTCTTTCTGCTCCTCACCCTAGTGGAAAGGAACCACCCAGCCCATGAAACTGAACACTCGTCCCTCCAATGGGCTCCTCCGTCACATCTTGCAGCAAGTATATAACCACTCGGTGACTGACCCAGAGAAACTCAACAACTATGAGCCCTTTTCCCCAGAGGTGTATGGAGAGACTTCCTTTGATTTAGTTGCCCAAATGATTGATGAGATTAAAATGACTGAGGATGACTTGTTTGTTGACTTGGGCAGTGGTAAGTTACAAACTGCTTTGTTTTCCCTTTTCTGTGTCTGCCCAGGCTCTCCTCCTCTGAATAGAATAGTTCAGTAACTTTACATTTGGAAAGTAACTCATCCCCACAGACTGTGCGTGTCTGCCTGTGCAGTCCTGACAGATCAATGTTTTCCTTCTTGTATTGCTAGTGGGATGTAGCACCAAATATGTCATCCACCCATGTGAAGAAACGATTGATTCTTCAGGAAACTTAAATTAAGAATACTCCATTTTGCCACCCTAGATAACTGTAGTCATTTTAAAGTATGGTTGGCATCTGAAATGATTATGTAAAAGTGCCATTAACAGCGTCCATATTTTATTCTTTCTGGCTTCTAGATCTAGTTTGTGCAGTTCATGCATCACACTTTTTTTCCCTGTCAAAACTGCAAACTCCACTTGTTACCTGAAAATAAAGTGGGTTCTTTCTCCATCTGACACAATCAGCAATCTTAGTTTATTGTGAGGCCATATAGAATCCAACTCATTCTTCCATAGCTGCATCTGTGCTAATGTTAGGTTTTTACTTTTTGTTAAAACTGCTTTTTGTCAGTTAAGTAACCTGATGTGACTCAGACATGTGCAGCAGATATGTTGAGTTAGAACAGTGGTTCTCAAACTGGGGGGCGTGCCCCCCCCCCCCCCCCCCCGGGGGTCGCGGAGCGATTCCAGGGAGGTTTCGTGCTCCCGATGGCTTTGGCAGTATTTTGGAGGCAGCTCCAAACGCGGGACCATGTTTGCTGAAAAGTCGCCAAAGAGAGAGCTTCCGCTGTTGACGGCATTTTGGCGGACACAGAGAGAAATGCTGCGTCTGCTGACTTGTTCTGCTTTAGACGGCATTTCGACGGACACTCAGCACTCGACGGACACTCAGCACTCCTCTATACTTTTATTAGTATCTAAAAAGAATGGTTTAGCATGCAATAGCCTCAACTGTAATTCTGTGATCACTTTTTTGTGCACTGGTTCTCAGTTAATGGATACACTGGGGAAAAATGGTTACTCACCTTCTCATAACTACTGTTCCTCGAGATGTAGTGTTCAGGTCTACATGCACAGTCATTGCAAAATTTTCCCTTAGCAGCTCTTGTCGGGTCGGATGTGGAGTCACCTGCAGTGACACCTTGATGGCGCTCAATAAATAACCCTGCTGACCCGACTCCCCTTCAGTTGGGGCATTCATGGCTAATCCTGAGAGGGGGTGAGAGGCAGAATTTGCCGCATCAAGGGAGGCTTGAGAGGTTTGTGCCACCACCTTCCCTTCGTCAACAATGGCCACGCATTCAGCCCTGGAGTCTGACGGAATTTGCTCCTTGAACGTCAACATGGAGACCCACAAGTTGAAGTTGTATCTGCTGAGGATAGCTTGTTGGTTCGCTAGCCTTAGCTGCAGGTCCCCTGTCGAATAGACCTTTTAGACTCCTTGGGTTCAGGAGTTGGTCCTTGCTGGCCCTGCCTCTCCTTCTCATTGACGGTGGTCACTGCAAGGGAGCAGGGCTGTGGGTGCGAACACAAGTGTACAAGTACTCGAAGAAGAATAAAGGATTCTGATTTCCCCTCCCTACATACCTCTTGTTAGCACCAATGGAAGTTTGCACACTGATGGCAGAATTGAGACTGAATTTCCATAGTATTCTAGTCAACGCAGTATAGTGTACAATATACTTTAGCATTACAGCAGTAGCACAATATCCAACAATTTTAGCTCCTTTCCTACACTATGTATAGGAATCGTTCATCTGCCACAGAGTGTAACAATCACTGGTGAAATGTTGCAGCTATTTTTTATCAGTAACTCTTTCCAATCATTTAAGACTAGAAGCCAACAATATTATATCTGGTTGAAATGGAATTTTAGGAAAGCAGAACATAGTTATACAAATTGGAATTAGGACAACAATTGCAAAAAAAAAAGTGGTATCTTTAACCACATGTGGTTTCTGAAGAGAGAAGGGCAGTAATGACTTCTAATATTCTATGTATTTGGCCCATGTAAATGCATATAGTTTTTACTCCTTCCCTCATCCTCCCCCATTCTGTTTTACTCAATAGTTGCATCTTCTTAGTCCTATTGTAAACTGTTCTTTTACTCTATTTATACAGTATGTAGCAAAATGGGCCCCAGAACCTGAATGGGGCTTCTAGGTGCTACCATAATACAACTGTTATACAGGACTGTCAGCATGTGGTTCCCCATTATACCAAAGTGGGGATTGTATCAATAATGATTTAATGGCAAGATCACCACCTCCTCAATTACTAGTGCTTCTTCCAGCAGGCAGCTGATGAAATGGAAAATGGCAATGTGTTTTCTGTGCAAATGTGCTATCTGCTTGGCTTGAATATTTCTGTTTCCCTGATTCTATGAGAAGTGCATTAGTGAGACAATGCATTTTACATTAGTCCAGTACAAACAGTGATAAATGTTGTATTAGAATGAATATAGAAATAGTTTGATTGGAAGTTATAATTAATTGCAGTAAGAAATATAGAATGCTTGCACACCTGACCTAGATTTTGCCAAGTACATGGTAAATTTTTATAAGCCATTGCAATCAGAGGTTTAGCCGTGATTCTTCCCCCCCACAGCCAAAGAGATGTAATGCATGCAGACAATGTGTGGGAATGGCAGCTAATTACTGCTGGAGCAGTCTCTGATGCAAACATAATTGAGACTGAGTGATGGGAAGTTCATACATTTTTAAATAATGTTTTGTCCTGTAGTTTAGCAATTGCTTCTGAAATTACTTTGATGCGTATTGATCATTCTGTTTTTTATTGTTCTAAGAAATAACACTCCTGTCCTATGTACTAGCATTTTTTTCCATGTGCTGAGACTCTTGTATGCATTTTCCATCAAGATGAAAATCAGGTGTAAATGTTTTGTGTTAGCTCTCCATTATATTAAGAGATTTAAACTGCAAAATTATGTAGCTGCTGTTTGGTTTTCTTGCAGGAACAAAAAACCTCCATATTCACTTACTGTAGGGCATACGTGTGTGTGTGTTTGTTTTTTAGTGGAAAATAGCCTCCGGTATTAACATGTAACTGTTTTGAAGTTGGAACTCTTTTTTGTAATGTAAGTTCATATGTTTGTCAGCCAATGTGCTATATTGTATTGTGGGAGAGGCTATTGTGCTAGGTACTGTACATTTTTTATGGAAAGAGACAGTCCATGCCCTGAAGAGCTTAGTCTGTATAGACAAGACACAAAGTGAGAGGGGAGAGATGCATTATTCACATTTTTTGCGTGGGGAATTAACACATATGTTGTGCAAAGTCGCATAGGATCTGTATGATAGAGTTGGGAATCCTTGCGTATATCTTGATCTTTTGTTTTTAGAATCAGTTTCCTGTGTATAGGGGGTCTTTTTTTTGCTATAACTGTCTCTTTCTTTACCTGCAGGTGTGGGTCAGGTGGTGCTTCAAGTTGCTGCTGCCACAAACTGCAAACATCACTATGGTGTGGAGAAAGCTGATATTCCGGCCAAATATGCCGAGGTGAGTTACATTTCTGAGAGTATGAGATTGTAGGTCTTTGATTCCAGAGCTGCCTCAACACCTTACGTCTTGCAGGTATTTGCTATTCATTACAAAGCAGGAATCCTAGTTCTTTAAAGTCAGTAAGGGATGGATGCAAATGATGGAGTTTTGTGCTTCCTGTTGCTCACTGGCGATACTCTGAGTTATCAGAAATACCATTAACTGGTCTCTGAAGAGCTTAGTTGAGGCCCGAGAGAGAAACAGGTGGAGTGAAGCTACGTGGTGATAGGTAGCTTATAAAAAGGAAACAAAAGTCAAATGGGAAGATGCAGGTTTAACCTAGACACCATGCTGCCTAAGCTGTGGATTTCAGGACCTCACTTGGTATCTGCTGTCTGGAATGGGACTTTGAAAGGGCTGTGTCACAGAGGCTAGTGCTGTGGAGGGTTGAACACGTCTGGGAAGGAGTTGAGCAAGATCAGAGTAGTGGGAGACAGAATAACAAACTCCTCATTTTTTTAAAAAAAGCTGCAATCCAGATCATGCTAAGAATGTGGGTTAGTAGCCCTAACCCTTAAACCATTAAGCTCAGATTTTAAAAATGTTAATATATCTGGAGCTGCAGAGTAACTGAGGCCTATCAATAGCACTGGAGTATTCGGTTAATAGCAGTGCTCAGTATGCACCCAAATGAAGTACTTATGATGAAGTCTCATAATAAGGCCATTGTACTTAAGCAAGCGGTTTTCTTTACACTTCCATTAATTCTATGTCAATGGGAACTTGCAAAGTTTATCACCTCCAAGGGAAACATAGAACCCAAATGAGTTGCAAACAAACAACAAAAGTTGGTTGAGCCTTGCAATAAGAATTTTGTACTTTCTCCAGTAGGTTGCACAGAGCTTCACATCTTTAACTCCTTGTTCAGACTAATGGACTTCAGTCTATTTCAAATATGAACTTTAGCTTCTTAAATGTGTACACAAGGTTTTGAACTTCCTTTTCAAGGATATAGGTAAAAGGCTCTGGTGCTATCACAAGTGCCGTAGAAGGGCCTAGGAAATAATGTCCTTACTATTCATAGAATCCCTTGGAAATTTTGAGCTGGAACACTTACCAAATCTTTCACCTTACCACTTTGCATGAGCATTCTGGCTTATTTTAGAGCAGCTCACAAAGGCTAGGTTCCTGGCTCTCTCTTTCAGGGGTCTCCAAACATTTTTGACCACACACCCCCTAGAAATTTTTTTTGAGCAGGCACCCCCATGGGGGAAGCCCCGCCTCCATCCATTCACTCCCTCTCACTTCCCCGCCCCCAAATCTCCACTCCTTGTCCCCTAACTGTCCCCCGGGGGCTGGTCCCCGTTGCGGCGCCCGGCTCCTAGAGCCCATCTCTTCTGCGGCGGTCGGCTCCTGGGGTTGCAGCCGCGGCTCCTGGCTCCCAGGGCCTGGTCTCAGCTGCAGCTGCGGCGCGCGGCTCCTCCGGCTGGGGCTGCTGCAGCTCTTGCAGAGGAGCTGCTGGGGCAGCGCAGCTCCTCCTGCCTTATGGGAAACCTCCCGGGTTTCCAATAAGACAGGGGGAGCCAGACTGCCCCGGCAGCTCCTCTGCAAGCACTGCGGTGGCCCCCGGTGGCAGGAGGAACTGCTTTGCTCCTCCTGCCACCGGGGCTGTTGCAGCGCTTGCGGAGAAGCCACCTGGCTCCTCCAGCTGCTGGGGCCGCACACCCCCAGGAGTGGTCTCGCGCACCCCAGGGGGTACGTGCACCCCAGTTTGAAGACCACTGCTCTAGTTAGTAGTAATCACTGTTCAAAAAACACTTATTTGTGAGAGAAAATACATATAGGGCCCGAGTTTGGTTTATACAAAGGTCCTTTATGCCGCTCCAGCAGTACCTACTTTAGGGACCATTTACACCTACCTACTTTACCTACCTACCTACCTACTTTACCTACCTACTTTACCTACTTTAGGGACCATTTACAGAGTGAAGGGGCAATTGTGTAAATGGCAAACTGTAAAGCAGCACATGAACTTTGCAAGTGTATGAAGAGACTAAATTGTTAGGAGTACTAATCCTGATGGTGTCCCTTTTTTAATAATGCCGTGCCAAGTATTTTATGACTTTACTGCGTCAATAAAAAGTATATCAGGTTATCACTTATAAATGGCTGTCCATTAGATTATCGACTTGATAACCGCTGAAATTTAAGAATGTGTGAATCTGCCCTTAAATAGCCTATCTGATTCTTCCTGCATTTAGATTGGCCTGTTTTTTTTCCCTCAACAGATGTTTTGTGTCTCAAATGTATTGAGCTTGTAGCTGAATTTGTTCACAGTAACATTTCTCTGTCTACTGCATCACTTTATGCAGTTTTTAAGCTTTCACTTAAATGGGAGGGAAAAAACCCTAAGTTTGTAGTCTGTGGTTTTGAAGAAAATCTTCCAAAATGTGAACTGATGTTTCACTGTCTCTCTGACTCTGGAGATTGAAACAATATTTCTGAGTGGTGTGAAGTGTTTTGTTGTTATCTGGGTGTGTTAACTCTGAAGCTTAGTGGGAATTCAAATGTCAGCACAAAATGTTTCACATCTGACAGTCTCAGATCAGCTGGATGTTAAATGGAGTTTGGGATAGTGGATGAAACTTGAATATTGTTTGTTTGTTTCCTCCCAATCTGAGCCCTGAATATGTGGACCCAATTTTGCAGTTATAGTAGGTCTTAAATTGTGACACTTTCTCAGTATACATCCGTTTTTAGTTTTAAATGGGGTGAATAGGTATAACTGACCCTCACTGCCACAGTGCAGAAATACCATGTCCTCTATATCCACAGTTTATAGGAAGGGATAAGCTTTCAGAAAGAATAGTGCTGCTTCTCATTTGCCCCCGACTATCTGCATGTGAAGGGCTTTCACCTCCTTTTCTCCTGCGTCTGGCAATGGAAAGTCACTGTTAACTAGTTGGCTTTGAGCTACAAGTGCCTGCCATCCTATGCAACCTTAGTCTGCTTAGTCACAGATCGAAGCACACCCCCAGCTGCTGGCAGGGTGGTGTAAGGCAACTGCGATGGCAGCTGAAAGAAACGTACCTACTTCTGCTTTCTTGTTCGCCTTAGCAGCCCTGTCTACCCCCTCCCCTTTTTTACCAGCCGGGCTCCAGTAGGACTATGTTCTCTGCCTTCTGCTTTCTTGGGGATTATGTAGCACCATCCTTGGCAGACTATACTGAGCAATGTCAACTAAGTGTCTGTAAGGCTTCCCTGAAGAGGGGAGAAGAGAATAGGTCAGTCTTGATCCCTTAGCCCTGGGTGAAATAAGGGAGTTTCCCCATGGGAACTAGAAGGGTAGACATTCAGTATGTCTATATGATTCTTTTTTTTTTTTTTAGCAGTCCCATTCGAGTGTTAATGGCAAAGAACTCTTATAGGCCCATGAGCATTGTCAGACTTGCCTCTTCTCTCACTATCATAAAACTGGTATCACGAGATGTCCTAATGGGTGGTTTTGTTTTTCCTCCCTCTTCTAGACGATGGACAGAGAGTTCAGAAAGTGGATGAAATGGTATGGGAAAAAACATGCAGAATACACAGTGAGTGAAACTCAGCTGAAAATCTTTGTGCTCCACTTATTACTGATGATCAGAATTTACAGATCCCCTCCTCTCCTTCCCCAGCCAAGAAGCAGCTTTCTGGCCTTTATCTTGCTGCTGCTGAGTGATGCTCTCTAAAAGACATCCTCCCAGAACCCTCCTCCTGACTCACTTGACATTTGGTGTGTGTTATTGAGAATGTTATTGAGGCTTACAGAAATTCTTGGAAGCCCCTGTATTATAAACTCATTACTCAGGCTGTTTTCTGCTCCCATATTCAGACATCGTTAAGAAAATTGCTCCCTGATTAGCCACTTACCTATGATAAATTCACATAATACTGTTCTCTAGTGGCTCTCACAGAACCCTGAGAATACCTGTGCTTGTATGTATATATCGTTTCAGGTCCCATAGTTCTCATGCTTCTAGTCAAGGAGGGTTGAGTTGGGTCAGTGTTTGTTCCCTAATCATTTGGAGAAATTGCCATTGGGTGATTCAGAGGAATCTTCCCTTCTCTGAGGTTTCAACTAGCTACCACTGCAGCACTCCTAGCCTGGAAACGATTGACAAAAACAGGTCCTGGTCTCTCATGTGATTTGCACAGAGCTCTGTGGCTAAGCTACTGTACCAGTCTGATCTACTTGCCTTTGAATTTCCCAATATTATCAAATGGCCTCTTGTATGTAGCCAGGGTTTGGCATGAAGGAGGGATATGTTAATTTTTCATTTTCAGAGAACTCAAGACTCATAATACTCATGTCCAGTGATCAGCCTTGTAATGTGAGCGCTCTCCTATTTCTCCTTGAGAAGTAGGCCATCTGCTGGATTAAGGTGACAGTGTTGCCTGTCTCAAAATAACCCCTTACTGAAACTGACATACAGTGTGTGGTTCTGTTAGATATATGCTGATTCCATGGTAAGAGTAGTTTGCAGTTGGATTAATGTCAAGGATGCAAACTCTTTCCTGCTGTGAAACTGTATGCGGGCCTTCCTTCCCAGGAAATGGCCATATGGCAGTCTTCCAGGGTGCTACCCAGCTGGCATTATATGAAAGAAATATTTATTGAAGATATTTCACTTTTGATCCATGTCATTTAAGGAATAGAGAAGGAACCTAGACTGAAATACTGAATATGTATTGATTGCATTGGGGTGTCAGTATTGCTACATTGTATATTACAAGTGGCAGAATCTGACACTAGAATGGAAACAAGACTGCTTATTTTTGTTCAGTTCTTTGGCTTTTATAACCTTTCCTCCAATGGTGAGGACTGAGGCCAAAATCTTGCTTTCTCAACGCTATTGAGCAACTGAGCTCCCATTGAAGTCAGTGACTGGGGTTTGTGGCACCACTGAAAATCAGGTCACCTTCTATATTGGGGTTCCAAGACTGGGGGGTTCTGATTCCTCAGGAGGTCACAAGGTAGTTACATGGGGGTGTTGAGCGGCCAGCTCCATGAGGCTGGCAGCCCCGAGCCACTCTTTGATATGGATTTAGAAGTCTAACATTAGTTCAACTAGTTTTGAAAATTCTTATCTAGATTTCCTTATCATGCATGGCCGATTTTACTCTTTTTTTGACTTCTAACACCTCTTCATCATTAATCTGCTGGCAGTGTATGTACGTGTATCTCTAACCATGACAAGAATCAGATAACGAACAATTTCCCCCCAAGTCAACCTATCTTAGCTAAGAATGTGCACTTCCTGGTGGATTGCAATGGACTCTTTCCATAATGCTTGTGACATGGCCATTAGGTAATGGAAATGAGTCCCAAATCCTTCTATATTTAGTTCTCCCACATGGCAACATGCTGAGAAGCCATCTTGTCTTTGGCAGTAAGACAGTAATTCCATCTATTACCTCTGTAGTAATACAGGCTGTTACCACCGTGACTACAATGCACTGAAAGGCACAAAACTGAAAAGCTTCAAGTGAGTGTATGGAATGTAGTGGTGATAGACAATGCAACCGCACTTGAGAGCCCTCATTGGCTGCTTGTAAATGGCTTGGTTACCACCACTCATTATCTCAGAGAAAGGGTGCTCTAGATGTTTTCAGGGGGGTTTTGACAGCCCAGTTGGTGACAATCATCATCAATATGACTAAGGACTGGAGTGATTTGTGACGAACTAGATTTTAACTGTGTAAATGTAATCCAGTTGCATGAAATGGAAAATTATAAAGTTAAATATTTTTAGAAGACTAAAGAGTTGGGGGGCAAAGAGGGTGGAAGGTTGGTAGAAATTCATGATAACAAGTCTCTGATCCTAGCTGCTGCGTTGTATAAATAATTTGGACAGTGGTGTTAAGTTCATACATATTGTTGCTGCCTTGCTCCAAAAGTCAAAACCGCGACAGACACGAGACAGCAGTAAATCCTGCTGTTCCTCCTGCATGAATTTTTGTTTTGTTCACAGCTAGGTATTCATAGTTCGACTCCACTGTATAACTGGCTCTATTTGTACTCTGAAAAATGACTGCAGAATAACATCTTGGTGTTCACATTGACTCCATATCCAACGAGCTCAGTTTACAAGTCAGGTGATGAGTCTTCCCTAGTCCAATCCCTCAGATGTGGCCTGGAATTTGGGAACTGAATTGTTCTCTCTTCGGGATGGAGAATCATCACCAGCAATGGATTCTGAAATCGGAGCTCAGTTAAGAATTCTGTTGATTCACAGACCAAAACAAATAAAATATCTGCGTTGTTCTTCTGCATTCCCATTGCATTTGGTCTCCAGTGCTAACGAGAGTAAAAAGAAATAAAATATATTTTAGTGAGAAGAGTCAGCCTACAGAATTTGCACAGTCAGAATACACACTGAGGCAGATCTGTTGAGTAAACAGATGCCATTTTAACATTGTCACTTTTCAGTCCATAATGGCATTGTAAAGTTCTCCATCTTGTGCAAAACATCTTGAGGCATTTTGGAGTCCAAGGCATTTGCTGAGCTACGGCTGCTAATAATGGGTTATCACTGAAACTTAAAGGCAGATGTTCCTATTTTGGGCAGGAGAGAGCAGAAGACTGGAGAAATTGGAGGAGAGAAGTTGCTCTTTTCACTCTTTTCTGTGAAAATATATACCACTTGAAAACCCCCACCATCTATGGCTGTGTTAGTGCTGTCACATTATTGCTTAGGACACCATATTCCACTGTGGGTCACTTGAGTCTTTTGGACAAGAGCCTTCCATTACAAACCTAAACCCCATTCATTATCTATTAATTCTTTCTTTGTTTTTGACCACAAAAGAACATTTTCTGGTGTCTATTTCCATGAAACTGGAACAAGTTCCTTGAAAGTTGGCAAGGTTAGTTTCAAACTCTTCCTTGGGACAACAGTTACCCTGAAAAAATGAGCATTTTTTGTAGGTGATTAGAACTGGATAATTACATGGTCTTTCTTGGGGAATTTCTGCACATGTTCAGTTATCAAATTAAAACTTAAAAACTCAGTACTGCAGTTAACATAGACATCTGGTACTTCATAATTTCCAAGTGTAAATATCCCCACATGGATCCAAATTCAGAACAATATCCAGGTATATAGGACATAACACTGAGGAGCCACTTAGAAAAAAGTGCCTGAGTGTTCTTCCCAGAGTGTCTTTGTAATGAGTGCTGTGTCCTCAAGTGCCTTCCACCTGTTGTCCTACCACTTCCCTAATAGGAAAGGGTTCATTCAGTGATGTGTACA
Source organism: Dermatemys mawii (assembly GCA_007922305.1). Taxonomy (NCBI): domain Eukaryota; kingdom Metazoa; phylum Chordata; order Testudines; family Dermatemydidae; genus Dermatemys; species Dermatemys mawii. Next base: position 8,693,844 of record ML677376.1, on the reverse strand, counting down.
TCAGGAGAAGAGATGTGTGCAAACTTGCAAAGCTGGTTGGGGGAAAAGAAGATGCCAAATTCACACATCTAATTTTCAGTATGGTGAAAGGCTGATTTTTTTCTGGTTTGGTCTGGACTGATGACAGAGCAGTTGCCCTGCTGCCAGAAAGAGCTTGCCCTAGCCAGAGGGGAAAATTCTTTCCAACACTTGAACCTTGGTGTAAAGTGACAGAAAACATGCAGACCCTTAAGGTATGGCGGGGGGTATAGGTCAGTGTTCTACAGTGTGTAATCTTTCCTGCTCCCCCACCCCCAGTGCAGTTATACAAGTTTCCATGAAGTCCTACTGTTGCCATTTGTAGTCCCCAAATCCCTGCTGTACTGTAGTGGTGTCTTGGGGCATCAATATAGCAAGTGGTCTGCTCCAGAGTTGCCTTAATGAACTTTTAAAACCAGTGTGAACACGAGTGTGAATTTGGTTAAAGATGAGGGTAAAACTAGGGATCACTTTTATTTTGCAAAACCTTGTTTGTCTGGCTTTGGCTTTTTAAAATCAAGAGTAGATTGGATCGTAGTGTTGCTTATTCAGCCTTCCCACACTCTGGTATGGGAGGTACAAGGGCTGGGAGTGGAGAACAGGGAATCCAGATCAGAGAATCATAGGACTGGAAGGGACTTTGAGAGGTCATCTAGTCTAGTCCCCTGCACTTGTGGCAGCACTATGTATTATAATAATGTATGAGTCTAACTTTCCAAATTTCACTGAGACTGTAGATAGCTGCTTGGAATGGCTGCTTGGAATTGTGCACTTGATTTATCCCTCTCACTCAGACTGTATCCTAGAAGGAAATCTCACTCACCTAGGTATTTACTCGCCCTGTCCTAACCCCCCAAATGAGCTTAGGTGCATTAGTGGTGGATATGTATAGTCCCTACAGCAGTGTCTTTTCTCCCTCTCTCTCTTGTAGCCTGCAGGCCTCACCTAGCTTTTCTGGTAGGCTTGGGTGTGTCCTGGATGCCCTGTGTTACCTCTTTCAAAAAAGTCTCCATCAGAACAAAAACAGTGAGTTTTATAAAGCACTAATCAGTATCTTAAGCATCCTTGAAACCACTTATGGGATGTATTTTGTAGAGACATAACTGTCATTGTCTGTGCTTAAAAGCTTCCATTGCCTAAGAGTGAGTTCTCTGCAGTAAGGGTGTGGGCAGGATGTGCATTTGTCCTAGATATTTTTGAATGCCCTATTTCAGCGGGAAACTAGATGTTTTGGTATTTGAAAAGCCCTCCAAATGTCCCCTGTGGCTTTGACATGATGCCATGTTTCAGAGGTTTGGATTATTGCCTCTAGTTATTTTTGCAATGAACAGGGGCTTAAAAATAACCATGTGTACTTTTCCAAGCAGAATTAACTGTTTTTGTGATCCAAGCACTTTGCCCTGAGACTGCTAGAATGAGACTTCGTATATTTGTGGCATTGTGCAGTCCCAGCTTTTACTGCAGAGCCTTCCAACGCAGGTCTGGAGAGAGAATATTTAGCTGCTGTTATATTTTGGACCCCAACGTTCTGGGAAAGGGGACTTGGCCTTCAGAAGCAGCTCTTGTTATCTGTTATGAATATAGACCTGCAGTAGCATGTTTCTTATTGCTTCCTATGGGCATGACTTGTGGGTTTGCTTTGAGTTGCAGACATCAGCTACTGTGAGCATATTCCTGCAGTCTCTGAAGAGCAAACATATGTGTCTGAAAATGGGAGGGAAAACCTGCCTCTCCTTCTAAATTTAGAAACAAGGGGGGGCTGGCTGCTCTCTGAAGTGGATTTCGTGAGCTAATTATCCGTTTAGATAAAGCAGGTCCCCTGCGTTGTCTAATCAGATGAAAATATCTGCATTACAGATGGTCCTTTCCATTCATTATTCACTAAGGAGATTAAATTTCTATGTGAGAGAGAGCTCTGTGGGGGTAGCTACACTGATTGGAAGAGGCTGAGTGCATCCCTGCTGCTGCTGCTGTTGCCATCTCACACTGACAGGCTGTGGTTTTCCTGTGTGACCTCGACCATACAGCATTCTGTATTTAAGCAATGCAATAACCCATCAGAAGCTGACTGTAGCTGTTTAATTACCAGGGAAGAGCTCAAATTTCCTTAGTAGTTCTTGTTCCAAATGAAATTTGGGGATTCTTGTTTGTGCCACTTGGTTACTGCTGAGAGAGAGCAATTTGGGAGCGACTTTGGGGGATACTTGCCTCTCCCTTGGGGCTGGTGAAGGTCGGTAGCACTACTGTAGAACTATGACCTGAGGAATGATGGGTGATTAGCTCTCTTCACTTCCCAAAATTATAATTGAAAAGCATCTCTTACACTATAAAAATTTGCAACAGGCAGTTCGCCTCCCTTGTTGGCTGGAGGGATACGGCTACAGTAGGGATATAAGCCCATAAATGGTTTGACATGACTAAGTGGGGATATGATAGAGGTCTATAAAATCATGACAGGTGTGGAGAAAGTAAAATAAGGAAGTGTTATTTACTCCTCCTCATAACTCATGAACTAGGGGTCATCAAACGAAATTAACAGGCAGCAGGTTTAAAACAAACAAAAGGAAGTATTTTTTTCACACAATGCACAGTCAACCTGTGGCGCTGCTTGCCAGAGGATGTTGTGAAGGCCAAAACTATAACAGCTCTATAATAGCTCTTCAAAAAAGAGCTAGATAAGTTCATGGAGGATAGGTCCTTCAATGGCTATTAGGCAGGATGGACAAGGATGGTGTCCCTCACATTTGTTTACCACAGCGGTTCTCAAACTGGGGGTCGTGACCCCCCGGGGCGATTCCCGGGGTGTCGTGAGCTTCCTGCACCGCTGAAGTGCCACCGAGCTGAACGCTTTCGCTTTCAGCAGCATTTCGGCGGACATGGCGCGCTTCAAAGCGTCCTCCGGAAAAGCCACCAAAGTGAGAGTTTCCGGTTTCGGCTTCGGCGGCTTTTCAGCGGATCCTGTGAAGCGCTCGACATGTCTGTCAGAATGCCGCCGAAACCGGAAGCGTTCCATTCGGCAGCATTTCGGCGGACACAGGGGTCGCAGCGGCCTGTGGGGATGGGGAAAAAAGGGTCACGGCGGCCTGTGGGGATGGGGAAAAAAGGGTCACGGCGGCCCGTGGGGATGGGGGAAAAAAGGGTCACGGCGGCCCGTGGGGATGGGGGAAAAAAGGGTCGCTGCCCCCACAAGTTTGAGAACTGCTGGTTTACCAGAAGCTGGGAATAGGCGACAGGAGATGGATCACTTGAGGATTACCTGTTCAGTTCATTCCCTCTGGGACACCTGGCATGGGCCGCTGTCGGACGACAGGACACTGGGTTAGATGGACCTTTGGTCTGACCCAGTATGGCTGTTTTTATGTTCTTATGCATCATTTCCATACTGCTTTTAAATAAGTGGTGGTGGGTCACTGGTGCAGGGTCCGCCTCCTTGCTTCCATACTGAGAAATGTACCAGGTACCAACTAACTCAGGGGTGGGCAAACTATGGCACATGGCCCACATCCGGCCCACAGGACTGTCCTGTCTGGCCCGCCTGAGTTCCCAGCTAGGGAGGTGAGCCCCTCCCCTGCACCCCCACTCCCCAAGTCTCTGCCCCATCCAACGCCCCCTGTTTCCTGACTGCCCCCCTGCAACCTCCTGCCCCTTATCCAAACCTGCCCCGCCAATGCTTGCTGGAGCCAGTCACGCCACTGCAATGCTCCCTGGCAGGAACAGCGGGCCAGAGTTCGCCTCCCCAGCTGGGAGCTCAGGTGGGCCCGACAGGACGTGGGCAAACTACGGGCCACATCCGGCCCTCAGGACCATCCTGTCAATCCCCGGCCGCTCCCCTGCTGTTTCCCCTCCCCCGTACCATCTACACCTATGCTGTGTATACCAATGACACCATCGCAAGACCTAACCAGATTAGCCACACCATCACTGGTTCATTTGCCTGTATGTCTACTAATGTAATATATATCCTCATGTGCCAGCAATGCCCCTTTGCTATATACATTGGCCAGACTGGACAATCCCTACATAAAAGGTTAAATGGACACAAATCAGATATTAGGAATGGCAGTATACAAAAACCTGCAGGAGAACACTTCAGTCTCCCTGGACACACAATAGCAGATTTAAAGGAAGCCATCCTGCAGCAAAAAAACTTCAAGACCAGACTTCACAGAGAAAGTGCTGAGCTACAGTTCATCTGCAAATTTGACACGATCAGCTCAGGATTAAACAAAGACTGGGAATGGCTCACCAACTACAAAAGCAGTTTCTCCTCTCTTGGTGTTCACACCTCCAGATCAGCTGCTGGAAGTGGGCCTCATCCTCCCTGACTGAATTTACTTTATCTCTAGCCTGATTCTTGCCTACATATTTATACCTGCCTTTGGAGATTTCCACAACATTCATCTGATGAAGTGGGTCTTCACCCATGAAAGCTTATGCTTCAAAACATCTGTTAGTCTGTAAGGTGCTACAAGGCTCTTTGTTGCTTTTGCAGATCCAGACTAACACGGCTACCCCTCTGATACTGTTTTATAACAGTGGTTCTCAACTTGGGGGGGCAGGGGGAGCTGTGAGCAGGTTTCAGGGGGGCCATTAAGCAGGGGCAGCATTAGATTCACTGGGGCCCAGGGCAGAAAGCCAAAGCCTTGTCACATGGGGTTGAAGCCTGAGGCTCTGCCACCTGAGCTGAAGCCAAGCCTGAGCAATGCAGCTTTATGGGGGCCCCACTGGCATGGGGCCCTAGGCAATTGCCCTGCTTGCTACCCCTTAATGCCGGCCCTTGCTTTTGTATGTAGAAAACCAGTTGTGACACAGGTGGGCCATGGAGTTTTTATCGCATGTTTGGGAGGGTGGGGGAAGGGCTCAGAAAGAAAACAGTTGAGAACCCCTGTTTCATAACACAGTTGGATCACAGCCACGTTTAAACATGGCTATTTTTGTAGTGTAGATGAGGCCAAAATGCCTACCTCTTTTAATGCCAGTTTCCCTTTTCTGGTGTGGATTTTACCCAAGCACTGGCTAAATGTGGGTTAGCTTCTACAATACAAAAATAACCATGTTTGAACATGGTTGTGTGGTCCACTTGAATTATAATATGCCCACTTCTAGCCTGAGTGGACAGGAAAAGCATTTTCATGTTTACCCAGGTATGTGGCTTATTGGGGTTAAAACATAATTCCTTGTTTTGGTTAAAATGCTCTTTTTCTGTTTGCACAGGCAAGATGAATCCATAATACAGTTGGGTCACAGCCATTTTTATAGGGACCTGAAATTTAATTAGTTTTTTTTAATATAAAATTAATTAAACATAGTTTCAGATGCTACTTCCAACCCTGAGTCCTCCAGCTAAGTGACTGGCTTTATATAGCAGGGGTCGGCAACCTCTCAGAAGTGGTGTGCCAAGTGTTCATTTATTCACTCGAATTTAAGGTTTCGCATAATACATTAACATTTTTAGATCTTTCTATATGTCTACAACATATAACTAAACTGTTGTATATTAAGTAAATAAGGTTTTTAAAATGTTTAAGCTTCATTTAAAATGCAGAGTCCTCCGGACTGGTGGCCAGGACCTGGGCAGTGTGAGTGCCACTGAAAATCAGTTTGCGTGCTGCAGGTTACCTACTCCTGCTTTGTAGTCTGTGCTTTCTCTCCAGGTTTATTCTTGGAAAGCCCCATACGAGCAGGAGAAACGACTGGATACGGAGAAACCATGAAACTGATTTGACACTCACTGATGCAAAATGTACAAAGTAAACAGAAATAGAGACTTTTTTCCCCTGTGTCTTTTAGTTAGTCATTTGAGATATTACCCGTAACAATGATAGAGAAGACTTTCAGACAGTTAATGTGGTGTTGGCAGAGCCTAAAAATATATATGTTCTTACGTGTGTTTGACTAATGTATTTACCAGCCTTGCTGGTGTCACATGTTTTAGCTTCTAAAAATGTTCATGGGTTTTTGGCTTAGCTCCTCTTCCCATTTGATTCCAATCCTTAAAATGAAGTTTATTCTGCAGTAAGAGAATGTGGATTTAAGGTAGAGTTAATCTTCTGTTTAACAGAACTGAATGATTATAAAATGGGTTTGTAGGCATTGTGCTTACAATGAGTATTTTAGTCTAGAGGTTAGAGACAGAAATGATAGCTCCATTTGCGTTTGGAGTTCTACATCCTCTGACCAACTGCTTTCATTTATAAAGATTCTGTTTAGGGCTGTAAGAATCTTGTTCATTCTTTTACCTTGGAATCTGATGTTTATCCCCTATTACTCACTCTTATTGTTGCTTGCTGTAAGATTTTTGCAAACTCTTGCTTTCTACAAATGAAAGGGATCCCAGCACTGATTTAGTTGCTGAGACTGTATACCAGCTGCTGTAAAATTCACTGAACTACTGGTGTGGTGTCCTAACCATATGAGGGAGAGAGGACTACTCTATTGCCCTGTCAACTTTTGGAGAATTTTCTAAAAACTTCCCACATCTGACAACAGTGGCTCAGCTCCAGTGATATTAATCAGTCGGGCACCCTAAGATAGACAAGCTGCTGGTGTTTCTAACAAGATTTGATGTCATCACATCAAGTCTGCCCTGAGTTGCATGATCATGTTAAATATGCTGACAACCTATCCAGCGCTCCCGACATTGAACACCAATGGGAGCCGTGCCAGTATTAGCAATTCTGGAATTCTTTTGAGAAACTGTCCTTAGTGTAGACAAAGGCCTATGGTGGTCTTAAATTTGGTGAAGTGACAAAGAGTCCTGTGGCACCTTAAAGACTAACAAAAGTATTGAAGCATAAGCTTTCGTGGGCTAATACCCACTTCATCAGATGCAGTTAAATTTTGGTGGAATTAGATTTAGACTTGAAATGAATCATAGAAAATACAGAGCTGATTTTTTACATGAGCCAGTAGATATTCAATAGTAGAAGTGTCCAGTGGAATCTGATAGGGATCTTGATTATAGTGAAGGTCTGTTTACAATAAAACTGAATAAAGGTCCTGTGTTTCAATGCTTGTAGTGTGCAAACTGCAGTTCAGGTTCCATCAATTCAATGTATTGATTTGGAAACAGTAGTAACTTTTTTTTATTATAAGGTTCCATTGTGTTCAAGGCTTGAATTTTATAGGAATTGCTCCCAAACTGATGCCATGTGTAATACAATTTCTAGAAAAGTCAGATGGCAGCTCAGGCAGGCTGAGATAACTAAAAGGGAGCAACAGTAAAATATTAGCAATTTGGATTTAGGACCATGAAGTCTGCTGTTCAAAGCAGGCAAGTTGTTCATTGGTTCTTGACTTGTGTGGGTGTAGAGTTAACTGTCTAATTTTAGTGTCTTTGAACTTCACAATATTGCAGGGGAACAGGTGGCCTGTGGAAATGAGTATACTAGACATCTATCCTAACCAGCACCATTGGAAATACTTTTCTTAATTAACCAAGTGCAGCTATTTTAGAATTTGCAGTATTCCATATTGCAATGAGAGAATACTGCAAATTAGTAATTTTTAGGGAACCCGTCAAATAGCAAGATAACTTAGGCAAGTCTACACTAGGAGCGCTACATCAGCATAACAGGGCCACTGTAGTGCCTTTGGTGAAGACGCTCTATGCTGACTGCAATGGAAGTCAATGGTTGCTGAAGACGTTCAGCATCCCTGAAAAATTAGGTCCCGGGGTGTCAAGTTGAGCACCCAGCCATTGAGGAAACCTAACCTAGTGGACGTGTTTGCAGATTTTGGCCTAAATCTTCATGCTTCAGTTCCCCATTTGTAAAATGGGGATATTTCCATCCCCCCTCACACACACTTGGGGTTTGAGAACATGCATACATTTAGTGTATGTGATGAGCTTGAGTACTGGAGTGATAAGTCAGTCAAGAAGCCAATGACTCAAAATCTTTTGTGGTGTTCCAATAGTTGGATGGCGAGCAGTAAATGATTAGCTCCTCCTGGAGGGTAAAAGGACATCTGGATATAGGGAGTGGGCAGTGGAAAGGGAGGCGGCATCTTGTCTTGGGGAGTGAATGGAGTTGTTTGAAGGGATGTGGGGTAGTTTTCTCCCTGAGGCATTTCCTGAAGATTTCAAGTGGCCCTTTCATAACCAGCATCACTGAGTCTAGTATGGAAGCCTTACTGTGTACAAAGCTGAAAGAGATATTCAAATGTTTCATTTTTTTTATAGCTGGAAAGAGGTGACTTCCTCTCAGAAGAATGGAAAGAGAGAATTGCAAACACAAGGTACAGTAGAACAGTTGATTGTGGCTTTATGAATTTGTAATATTTGTCAGTGTATCATAATGGAAATTGGGAGAATGGCCAACTTGTAATACTGAATTTCCATAGCTAATATTTAAAACATATATGTGAGCATCTATGCTAGCAGTATGGGGAGCCTGATATCTGACTGGAAGAATGGGTTTTCATACATTCCCAGAAGTATTCATGGGACTTCAAGCATAAATTCCTCATGCACAGACCCCTTTTGTGTTTGCATTTCCTTTAGTCTGTCAGTGAATCTTACATAAGTATCAGCTTGAGTGGCTGGTAGTTTATGTGGCTGGGATAGCTGCTTACCTTGATAGTAAGGCTGAGCCAATTGAAATTGGCTGTTCTGTTGCATTTATCCTCTTGGATAGTTGAATAGTCACCCGAACTGAAGATCTGTATTTAGAGATGGTGTCTTTTAAAAAAACAAAACAAAACTGTGGCATACTGCTGAAGAGGGAAATGTCATGGTTCAAAACACTCCTAAATTTTTGTGAAAGGTTTCATGTTCATAAAGCCTTGCTAGTAGATACTAATCACGTACTACATGATGGATAGAAAAGAAAAATGTGTTAACGGCAGATGTGCTCCTCGACTACCCCCTTTCTTGGAGAGGCGGAAAACAGTTGACAAAAAGGCTCATTGAAACTCTGCAGGACTGTGGCAAATTATGGACAGTTTCCAAGACCATGTTTAAGAACTCACTCAGAAAAGGCGTCTGCCAGGCTGATTTTTGCGTTATGATGTATCCCAGTTACACGACTTGAGCTGCTTTTAATTTGTGGGCAGACTTGTCACAGCCGCGCAGTGTGGAGTGGTTTTGCTTTATTAGTTGTTCGCATCTTTACACGCACATCCCTCTATACCCAGTCCAGTTCTCTTCCGTTTCTTGGGAACAATTTTTAAGATAGGCCGTAGTTTAGAGCCCTGCAACTTGACAGAACCTGACTATCAGTGTTGCCTCGAGTGGGGTCAGCTCTCCTCCTCTGGCCCATAGGGTAGTGCAGTGGTGGCCACGTATCCTGATTCTGCTGTCCCCTGTTATGCAGCAGCAGGCACACTGTGATGGAATGAGTGTGCTGAGGAATCGCAGCAGCACAAGCAATGCAATGAGGGGCAGCTGCTGGTAGCCACTGACTCATGCACCCTCTGCGGCACTGACTCCAAGGACAGGAGGAGGCGAGCTTGAGTCATCCCTGGGGGAGGAGGCAGTGGCTGCGCTGACTCAGGTTTAGGTTGGTAATTGATCTGACCCTCTTGGGTCCAGATCAGGCCTAGCCTCGAGCAGACCTCTGCTACAGATTCTTCTGTTGCATGTGGAGACACTGTGGCGGTAAATGATAGCTGTTCTTTGTTGCTTTGAATATTATGCAGTTGATTGTCCTCCTACCAGCCCACAACCATCTCCTCCCTCCTACAAAAGTTCTAAGAACAAAAATTAGTTTTTCATCCTCAAGCCTTAGTCATTTGAGATTTTGTGAATGCAAATTGATCAACATCTGCTGTTTTTTAAAGAAATTTTTTTGATGGATCAATTGATATTTTGGCCCTGCTCAATTTCCTAATAAAGTAAAATTTCTCTCCATTTTCCATTGTAAGCAGTGTGAGCATCCTAGGTGATGGCCTTCATGATGTTAGTAGTCATTTTTAAAAGCACTTCTAGCTAGTTCATTTGGTTAAAGGGTTTTATGACACTATCCCTGATCCAACAGCATCAGTTACCTAATGTAAATTGTGCTTCTAACAAAGCAGATAATAGGAGTTCTAAAAGTTCAAACTCTTAAAAATGCATGTTCACTTTTGCGCGCATACAATTCTCGTTCATATTTGTGCTCTCACAACTGCTGATGCTTAAGCAAGATGTGTGGCATTTATTATTCATACTGTCTGCACTTGTGGTTTAGCAGTCTGCTGTGAAAAGGCAGTAAACCAAATAAAGGGAAAATCAAGTTGTTCTGGTCTCCAATATGCATAGTTAATACTCATCAGAATTAACATTTTAAAAAGGTTTCAGTGGACTCCAGTTTTTTTTCTTTCTCCCCTTAAAATTCTATAATGACTTTAATATGTGTGGCCATGCTCAGGGAGCCTTTTCTTGCAAAAGGGTGGGAAGCAAGATAAAAGGAGCCCATACTAGCCTGGCTTGCCAGCAAGGTTTCCCATATTTGTAAAAGATGTGGGTGGGAAGAACACAGATCTTTTTTTATTGGCGCACAGATTTTTTTTTAAAAAAAAAATTGTGGTTTTTAAATAGCTTTGGCTACATCTCTTAAACTTAGTGTCCCTTAAGTGTGTTTGTGGTATGGAGGCACCAGAAGGGGAAAGAAGAATCCAAATTAGTTTCACTTGCAAAAAAATACATTCTTATAAAATAGATGGCATTGTCTGAAAAAAGTCCCGAAAAGCTTGATTCTGCGAAGTGCTGAATATCTTTTGAGAGGTATTAAGTATCCATATTTCTCACGGAAGCCAGTGGGAATAGAAGACATTTGGAAACACCAAATATCTGATCCAAAGTTAAACGCTTTCAAAATTACACCCAGTGTCACGTGTATTCTCCATTTGTAATGTGTCCTGTTTCTTACTGCTTGTGGTTGAAGGTCTTTTTTTCACTTCATGACACTTTTCATCTTTACATGGCCATGTCTTCTTGCAACTTGTTTAATTTCTCTTTTCAAGGCTTAAATATTTTTTGGGGGTGGTGAGCCCCTTGCAAGATTTAGTCCCTCAATCACAAAAGACAAATGTTTCCAGTATAGGATAGAGCCGAAGACAGCCTTAGGGACAGCAAGACTTTTTTGAGAGAGAGCTAAGAGAACAAGATTCTCAACCCAAACTCCTTAGTATTAACCTTGTGAAAAGGCCTGTAGAATTTCACCATCAGTACCCCCACAACTGATGGTGAAATTCTACAGGCCTTTTCACAAGTACTTTGTAAATAAATTATTACTTGTAAATACTTCAGATTACCAAAGGTATAATTGGATTCAACACGTATCTGTCAAGATGGGCTGTCACTACTTCTTAAGTGTGATTTAACAAGTGTCATAAACATGTTAGCAGTAGCTAAGTTCATATGCACTGTAAAAAAGCCACCTGGCATTATGGAGGCATGATGAACATACTTTTAATATTATGATAGTGAAACTTGCCAGTGTATTTCTTAACTTTTGAATTCATGGTGCAGAAGCTGCTGATCTGATGAACTGAAGTGTCATAATATGATACTTTTTCATATGTAATGTTTCAGCAAATAAGTACTGTGAATACTGACTATTTATAGCTTTGTGTAGCTTTCTGTTTTCCAAGTAAAATAGCTATACGCCCTCAGGATATACAGCATTCTCTTGTTTCAGAACCATGAGCATCATTCATAGAATATAGCTGATTGCATAGAGGTAGCAGTGTATGTAAAATAAGATGCCATTTGTCTGTTCCTATTTAATAACTAGACCATTATCTTGCAGTGTTATTTTTGTGAATAATTTTGCCTTTGGTCCTGAGGTGGATCACCAACTGAAGGAGCGATTTGCAAACATGAAGGAAGGTAACACATCGAACTTAAACTCTTTTCCGTTGGTTTCCTGTTCACTGTGGGAGCTGCTGAATATTCTGCTGGTTTTTTTTTTGCCGTGCAGTAGTAGATTCAGGGTTTACTGTCTGTTCCTGATTTGCTATCTCTAGCAACCAGCCTCCAGTTAAAAAGTCTTTTGGAATCATAAGACACACCAGATGGTCTGTTGCGTTAAATGTTTCTACTATATATGTATGCAAATTGTTTCTATGACAGAAGGGCATTTCCATGGCAGCACCCTTCGTAATGTTTTTCGACTGTTTAATCTTGAATGCGTTTTTCGGCTTTACTCTATTTATATGCAAGAGAGCTTTGTTCTGTACTTAAAATAACATTAAGATTATATTTAAAAATTCCTAACCTGCACAAACACCTTAGATCAGTGCTTCTGAAACTACAGTCTGCAGAGCCTTTTGTTGTACTCTGTAGAAAAATGCATTAGGAACCAAACAGTGAGGGATAATGATGGTAGATCTTTGTTCTACGAATTTACCCACAGATTAGAAAAGATGGAGAAACCACTTCCCTTGATTAACACTGAAAGTTCTAAACCATTAATCTTTTAATCCTAGTTTGCTTTTCACACTTTACTCAGTTTCACCGTCCAAAGTGATTGGTCTCATTTAGTTTTGTTTAGTCACTTTTTCTTCTGGTTATTATGCACTGCACCAGTGGTGGTGTGCTTGGTTCAGGGGTCAGAGGGGTAGCCGTGTTAGTCTGGAATTGCAGAAGTGACAAAGAGTCCTGTGGCACCTTAAAGACTAACTGAAGTATTAGAGCATAAGCTTTCGTGGGCTAATACCCACTTCGTCAGATGCATCTGACGAAGTGGGTATTAGCCCATGAAAGCTTATGCTCTAATACTTCAGTTTGTTTTTAAGGTGTCACAGGACTCTTTGTCACTTTTGGTTCAGGAGGTTATTAATGAAGACACTGATCCTTCTGCATCTTATCTATGAGGTTCATGTCCTCTGTGGTGGTGGTGATGACACATTTACAGCCATTTGAAGCCAGCTTGGCAGGTTCCATTCTGTTCCTTGTGAACAGTTATGGACACATGGACAGCCACCACAGTGGCGACTAACTGGAGATTTTACCCCTTGCCTGAGTAAACAGACCAAGTTCTAAATGGACTTGAAGACTGGACTGCCTTCTCTTCCCATAGGTGGCCCTTCATGTCAGGTCTTAAGGACGCTGGTGACTGGGCCAATTTGCATTTCCTCTTCTCCTGCTGTATCTCATCTGGCTGTGATAAGGTTTGGTCTCCAATGGTGTGTTTACATGTCAAAAAGAGACCTGTGGCAGCAAATCTGAATCTGGGTCAACTGACTGGGGCTTGTGCTACAGGGCTAAAAGTAGGTAGTGTAATGCAGTGTTGACATTCTGGCTTTGGCTGGAGCAGGCCCGCACAGCTGGGAAAGCAGCGAGGGCCATATTACTGCAAAAAACACACCTGCGGGCCAAAGAGCCCCACCCTCACCCTGCCCCCATCCACTTCTCCCCACCCCACTGCTTGGCTTGCCGCACCCCTACTTAGTCCCCACGGACCGCACAGTGAGCCCATGCGGGCCACATGTGGCCCCCAGGCCGCGTGTTGTGCAGGCCTGGGCTGGAGTCTCAGACTCCAAGACACATGCCGCTCACTGGGTCTCAGAGCCCAGGCTCCAGCCTGAGGCCAAATGGCTACACTGATATTTTTAGCTCTGTAGTATAAGCCCCAATCAGTTGACTCTGGCTGTGAGACTCACTTCACCGGGGTGTGTGGGTTTTTGGTTTGGTTTTATTTTTATTATAGACACACTGCAAGATCAGGTCAGCATGTTCAACTAATACTGTATTCCTTAGGTGAATTGTAGTTTGAGAGACCATGTCGTTTCAAGGATTAGGCATGGCTCTGGAAGCCAAAATCTCCAGAGTTCAGTTGTACTGTGCCACTGAGCAGTCACTCAGTCCATCCTTTTTCTTTTGTTTAAAATGGGGATAGTTATACTTACTCCACGCCCACGTGACATAGGTATTAATTAGGTAATATTTGAAAGTGTTACCATTAAATACCCAGGTTTTTTTTTCTCCTGAGAAGTTGGAAATGTCCAACATTGTCATTATGGTTTTTAACTTGGCTGGAGTACTTCTAGTTTGTTCCTGCCCTTCAGTCCTTCAGACACCTGACAATTTAACTTGGTTGTGACAAATATTACAAAGCAGTTATTCAACTGCTCTTGTAAGGCAAATGTAGAGTGCGCTATCACAGTTCTAAGTAGTTGTGGAAGTGATACTTACACAGGATTATTCCCTATGAAGCCAAGTCTAGGCATAAATAAAATAAGTAAATTCTACAACATTATAGCTGTGATTCAAAGCAAAAAGAATTGCAGTATGTTTGATTCTCTAGCTTTACTCCAAAGTTGGGTTTTAACTTCTATTTAATAGAGGCATGAGACACATCATGCACCAGTAGGTAGGGTTACTGGACTGGGAATCAGGAGGCTTGGGTTCTCTTCCCAGCTCTAACTGTGGTGGACTCAATGACCCAGGTGATCCTTTGCGGTCCTATGTTCCTAGGACCTTCAGCAAGGCATTTCATCTCTGTGACGTTCCTTGGTGGTATCCTGGGTTGTGAGGCACCTAACCACCACCTGCCCTTAATGTGAAATTGTCTTGCCTGTGCCTGCTGTGGATCAACTCTTTGAAACCACCAGCCTCTTGCAACACAAGCGCTGCTTTGTACACTGTCACTTCCTCTGTACAAGCTAATGATGGGAACCCCTGAACCCTATGAATGTTCCCTGTAGGGTCCAGCCCCTTCTCCACTGAGCGCTCACTGAATTACCAAGCATACTGTTCTCAAACAGATTGCAAGATTCAGCTCAGGATCACCACTTTGCTTCGCACCACAGCACTTAGATACATTTATAGAGAAAACAAGGATGGTTCTTTCCCCCAAAGATCAGAGATGCAAGTGATATTGAGTAAGAATATTGGAAACTAAGGGTTACATTTAAAACAAAATCCCCTGCGGGGACCGCAGGGCCGCGCGGCTGCCATGCTCCGCCTCGGCTGGAAGTGGCCCTGGCCCTGGCCCAAGCTCGGCGGGCTGGATAAAAGTGGCTGACAGGCCACATGTGGCCCGCGGGCCATAGTTTGCCCATGTCTGAGCTAGCTGGTGGTACTATTATTTAAATAGCCTGGATGTTGTCAGTGGTTGGTTGTTTTTTAATAGCTTTACCAAAAGCAAAACCCCAAGCTTTTTAAAAGTGATTCAGTGGTATTAGTGCAATTGCTCATGGGTGCTATTCTGGTACTAAATATAAAGCAACATATAGCCTCTAAGAAGAAAACAAAGAATACTTTGTAGCACCTTAGAGACTAACCAGTTTATTTCAGCATAAGCTTTCGTGGGCTATAGCCCACTTCATCTGATGCATAGAATGGAACAAACAGAAGTAAGATGCATTTATACACATAGCAAAAAAAAAAAAAAAGTTGTACATTACCGTACCAATTTTAAGAGGCTGTTAAATTTGGATGGGCCATTATCAGCAGGAGAAAAACCTTTTGTAGTGAAAATTTACACTGTTTCTTTACTATGTCTGACAGTTGATTAAAATCTGTAAAAGAGACTAAACTAGGAAAATGCAATCAATTAGTATAATGACAAAGCCACTCGTAGTCCCTGTTTAATCCTTGGTTGACAGTGTTCAATTTGCAAATTAATTTGCAAATTGGAATTAAACAGGGACTACAAATGGCTTTGTCATTATACTAATTGATTGCATGTTCCTAGTTTAGTCTCTTTTACAGATTCTAATCAACTGTCGAACATAGATAAGAAACGGTATAAATTTTCACTACAAAAGGTTTTGTTTTTTTTCTTGCTGATAATGGCCCATCCAAATTTAACAGCCTCTTAAAATTGGTATGGTAATTTACAACTTTTTTTTTCTTCTTTCTATGTGTATAAATGCATCTTACTTCTGTTTGTTCCATTCTATGCATCCGATGAAGTGGGCTATAGCCCACGAAAGCTTATACTGAAATAAACTGGTTAGTCTCTAAGGTGCTACAAGTATTCTTCGTTTTCTTTACGGATACAGACTAACACGGCTGCTCTTCTTAATCATATAGCCTCTACTTTCTCCAAAGAGTAGTGGTAACTGGATCACTTGCATCTTTTTTCCCAGGTGGCAGAATCGTGTCCTCAAAGCCTTTTGCACCTCTAAACTTTAGAATAAACAGTCGAAACTTGAGTGGTAAGATATTGGTTTTTCTCTGTTTAAATGTGACTATACGGTGTTCAGTATATGACTTTTTTTAAAAAAAAGGGTGGGTGGGGAAGCTTAGTACAAAACTATTATTGTATGTTAAAGTTTAACACCAAGTTGACAGGTGCCTTCCAAATATCAGAGAGAGAGAGAGATGTCACAGCTCTCTATTGATGAGACTTTGCGTATTAAATTTTGTCATCAGGACGTAATCCTTTCCAACTTGCTTCATGCTGACCAAAATGGCTCCCTCTCACAAAACCTCTGCAAAGGAGTTTACTTCCCCTAAAAACAAATTGCTATAGGCCTAAGCAGGCTTCAGAGGAAATGACCTTCAAATATTGGGTACAGAGAGAAAGTGTGGAAATTCAATTACAGGACCTAATCTCATCCAATTACTAATTTACATGGGAAATACAATATCGAATAAATATGACTGCAGTGTTCTAAGCCTGGGCCTCATTCCAATCTTAATGGCCTTTAAAAAAAAAAAATTGTAGCTTTTAGGGAAATGCTATCTACTTAAAGTTCATGGCACCGAAATGTGCATTCCCTTGACATACCAGGAAAATGTATTCTCTTGCTCTATGGTCCTTCATGCATTCATCTCACCAGATTTCCCATAAACATTTTTATTCACCAGTTTTTGCCCTGATGTGACACAACTGGCACTCTCTTCTTCCTGTTGTTGCTTTGCTTTTAAAATCTGTCCTGTTAATGCTTAATTAATAAAATTGCATTGGTGACAATAATGTTACCTTCTTTTCAAGCTCTTTGTAATCCAACTTCTTTGGACATTCTTAATTCCTTCTCTGGAGGGCGATAAATCATTAAATGGGGTATGATGAGAGGGGAGACTTTGTGGCAGACTAAAAACTATTTTAAAAAGTTTGGTTAAACTAGTGATCATATTGGCTGTATCCTAAACCTCATATTTATCTGTATATAATGTTCATATACATTTAGACTCTGGATCAGCGTCTTTCAGCAGAAATAAGTATCTGTAATCTCTCCTACACAGTCATGCCATTCACTCAGGCATTCGGTAGTTACAATTTGTTATGTAGATGGGATCCAACAGTATTCTGTAGCTAGGCTTAAGGTCTTGGTTACAGTCAAAGCTTTAGCCTTTCCAACAAAATTAAAGCCCTGTCCATACTGTTGTAGCTGTATTGTCAGTGGTTCCTTGAACAACTTATTTTGGAAGCATAGCTAGGCTCATTGTCAGATTGAAAGCCCACTGTAGGTACTTTTACTTCAGAATTGTTGAGAATGTGCAAGAAGAATAAAAACAATACAATGTATATCCTAAATATGCATTTTGCATATCACAGATTTTTTTTACCTAAAATCATACAGTGATATGTGGAAAAAGTACAAAATTACTTAAAATAGGTAAACTAGACCACAGTATTTCCAGGTCTATTTGAGCAGTTAATTAGCAGCATACAATATGACTGAATATATCCTCTTTGGTAAAGGATTTACTCACTTGGCATTGGGGCCGTGTGTGTGTGTGTATGTGTGTGTATGTGTGTATTCCATGTAGATCACTTTGAAATGTTGGGGATGGGGAGGGGCTAAATCCACTGTGTGGCAGGTCAGAGTTCCTGCATGGACTGGCATGCTGGGTAGAAGGCATTCAGTATGCGAAGGCTACCATTGCTATGTTAAAACACAGCCCTGAAACTGCTGGGCCACTTTTACTTTTGATAAATATGAGTGGGAAATGGGGCTCACCCTGATTTTCTAACTGGCCTTTTTTCCTTCAGATATTGGCACTATAATGAGAGTTGTGGAGTTATCACCACTGAAAGGGTCAGTTTCATGGACCGGGAAACCAGTTTCTTACTACCTGCATACTATTGATCGCACCATAGTGAGTATAAACCTTGGCCAGTGAAACTTTCATTTTTCCCTTGGAAGCACCGTGTTCGTCTCATATTCTGGAATTCTTAGGGCTCTTTCCTATCTTCCCTTTGCATATAGGGACATGCATTATGGCTCTTGGGGGCAGGGGGGACAAGTTAGTCACACAGCTTAGTCTCTCTTAGCATGCATACACATATCCAAATTCCACTTTACCTTTGTTATAGTTTAGCTTTTGATTCCTTCAGTGCAGCAGGCTTCTCAAAGGATGCAATTTTGTGCAGCTCTGTGGTTGTCTGTGTACAAATAAACCAGTCAGAATACACTTGCATATGAAGAAATGTAAATTCCTCTAGCATTATCATTCATGGACTCTGCTGGTGTTTTTCCCACATAATCACTATTTCCGAGTAAAAACCTCGATAGAGGGAATTTTTAAAAAAATTAAGTGTGCTGTATAATTTGTGAAGCATCTCATTCTGGGCATCAGGATACTTTGTAATAATTCTCAGTTGAATTAAACTTTGAGTTGCTCTAGCATTAGCCTAGGCATCTTAAATGTGTTTGTGCATTCACCCTTATTTTTTGGCTTCATAAAGAAAGCCCATAAAATAAGAGTTACATTTCTATGGAGGAAACACTTCACCTTCATGATCTGAATTTTTGTAACATGCTTGTACAACCTTGTTTAGTGAATCTGCTCAAGTTTGCCTGTGTTGTACCTGTGTTTTATTTTAGTTCAGTACTAGAATAGAGTTGCCTCCTATTGAAAATAACCTTCTGGTGACTAGAGATATATAACACAAAGCTTTATAATAAGGATGTGCTGCACTGAAGATGATAAACCCTGTTGAGCCTTGGACTGTGTCCCACTACACCACATGTTTACTACTTTCCAGAAAGAATGAAATGGAAATAGCTTCTTGATGTAGCTTCTCAAAGGGGAAAATTGTCAGAACATCTGCAATTTTGTACTCATGTTAGAAATCAGCGTTTTACGCATCAGTGTATTCTGATATGTATAATTACTATCTTATCTTTCCCTTTTCAGCTTGAAAACTATTTTTCTAGTCTCAAAAATCCAAAACTCAGGGTAAGTTATGTGTAATTTTTTTTATAATGTATTCACAGTAATGAAACATCCATTAAGATCATTTTAAGCATTAGCTTTATAAAGACACCAGAAGCAGATGGGGAAATATATTTCAAACTTATCAAGAAACAATGTCTGCAGACAATCACATTGGAATGAAGTAACTTGTGATTGCAGTAGTGCTTTGACAGCACATCCAAATAAAATAATAATTCTCAATTTATCAGGGAGTTTTTGCAGTTTTCCACTTGGATTGTATTTAAAAAATTATTAAATGTTTTAATAATGTAATGATGGCTTAATTCTCCTGTGTCAATGCTGAGTCTTGGAAGTTAGTTTTTGAAGAAGGGCCCTCTCAGCTATTAGTTTTGGACCTATCATTCACTTGGAAATGTAACCTATGCCATTGATCACTCTGCTTTCCTGCAGTGCATGGAATTCAAAACTCAGGTTTTTGAGACATTGTCCCTCACTGAAGGGGACGTATTAAATAGTGGTGAAAGATGATGGCTTAGATGTAAACTACAAATGGCTTATGGGGCTAGGCTTGTCTTGTGCCTATCTAGAAGACATCTTGCATTTGTGAAGCCTCTTAATGTCAAGCTTTAGGTCTCAGTCATTGTCCTTCAAACCTGACCTTTAATGGCATTTGAGATTGGGGTTAATGGTAGCTGTTAGGTTTGTGGGTTTTGGACTGTTGATTTCAAATTTGTGAGAGAGAGATTTTGACACTAAGCATGGAGAAAACCCTCCAAATTTGTCTTGAAGTATTTGTGAACTAATCACAAACTATTTTTTGGCAGTTTCCTGCCTGCCAACGATGAAGATATTGAATTACTAGGAGAGTTTGCTTGCCATAATCCAACCTGACTGACTTTTACTTAGGGCTAGTCTACACTGGCAACACTAAAGTGCTTTAATGTGCCTTGTGTGGTC
Source organism: Dermatemys mawii (assembly GCA_007922305.1). Taxonomy (NCBI): domain Eukaryota; kingdom Metazoa; phylum Chordata; order Testudines; family Dermatemydidae; genus Dermatemys; species Dermatemys mawii. The sequence continues at coordinate 8,673,827 of ML677376.1, read as the reverse complement.
ATGGCCCAGCAAAAAGCCACCTCCACGAGGGGCATAGCTCCCAGGGCTGGGGCACTGTTTACACTGGTGCTTTACAGCACTGCAACTTGTTGTGCTCAAGGGGGATGTGTTTTCACACCCGTGAGTGAGAAAGTTGCAGTGCTGTAATTGCTAATGTAGCCAAGCCCATAGTTCTAAAGACATTATAGTTGATAAATTATCAACACATTAAATCTCCTCTGGAGAGTACAAGGAAGTGTGTTTGTGGAGCTCTGTTGAGTTTCATGTCCTTAGTGGCTAGGGAAGACTCATGCTTTTTCAGCTGCTTTTCATCTTGATTGTCTTATCTGCATACTTGGTTAGGATTTAATTAGGCTCACTTTCAAAGAGTTGATTCATGACTTTATATGGCAAGGCCCTTAAAGATGCTGCAGTGATACAACAATACATGAAATGTTGGTTATAGATAGGCCACTGAGGCTTTTTTAAAAGTACAAAAAAGTCTTACTCGTTAGGGTGGAAAACATGTGGCCCTCTCTCCCTCCCATGTGGTTGCTTATCTACATAGATGCTGTTTAGGAGTCTGCCATGGAATATAGAGTAGCTCATAAAGCTAATTCAGGTTGTCTGCCTTTTCCCACCTGCTATTGTTTGGAACAGGGTAAGTCAGTGTCTTCCTGCCTACTAAGAAAAGATGATGTTCTATCATTTATTAACATATAAGGACTAGTCCAGAGTGATTATCCTTGACAATCCAGAGGAAGTAGCTTGGCAGGATTGGGTCTGTACTTCAAAAGGGAGAATATAGCAACTATCTCGGGCTTCTTTGTGGATGTTTTTTAATGCCATTGGTTAAATTGCCTTTAGGAGGAACAAGAGGCAGCTAGACGTCGTCAGCAAAGAGAAAACAAGAGCAACACAACTACTCCAACGAAGGTGCGAGAAAACAAGGTCAACTCCCTGTTGAATATTTACACAAAAACATGTTCTCTCTTTATTATCGCACGAGCTTGTGGTCTGTCCCAACAATGAAAGCTTGTCTGCATAGGGAGTTTGACCTGAAAATCTATTCCAGAAGAGCTCTCTGTATAGATACACTGTTCAGCAATAAAAGTCACTGTTTGTTCCAGAATAATCAGTGTTGTGTTTGATCTCTTCTGGAATAGTTCATTCCAGAGTAGATTTTCTGGGCTCTCTCACTGTGTTGACTGGCCCTTACTCTTGAGGTAAGGGTTCCAAAACATTTCCAAGGGTTGAACCACATTTTAATAGTTTGGTGTATAGACCACACGCTTTCCCAGCCATAAATGCACAAGCTACTTCCCGGTTATAAAAGCAGCAATTGCTCACATAGGAAAGTAATAGGAAGAAAATTTTGAATGTGACTTCAGCTTTTATTTCAGTACAGTTTAGTAGCCTGAAATAAGGCTCCCTGTGAGCAGCAAGTTTTGTATGGATCCGCTTGGGAGACCCTGCTCTGTAATGGCTTGATCCAGAGGAGAGGCAGTGTAGTGTATTGAGCATAGCATACTGGGTGCCAGAGAAAATTGTAATCCCAGATCTAACCACTAATTCTTTGTATCCTTAGGCAAATTACTTAATCTTCGTGCCTCAGTTTCCTTTCTATAAAACAAGGTTGATACTTGCTTATTTCAAAAGGGTGTGGTAAAGATGAATTGATATTCTGCAAATGTAAACCGCTAAATATTAAAAAACGTTCTCTTTCAAATTTCTTTAGGATTCTGGTGCTGAAGAAGAAAAAGTTGGGACAAATGCAGTTAAAAAGACATCTCCCTCCAAAGCACGCAAGAAAAAGCTGAGTAAGAAAGGAAGGAAAATGGCAGGGCGGAAGCGAGGGCGTCCCAAGAAAATGAACACTGCAAATACCGAGCGCAAGACCAAGAAGAACCAAACTGCACTAGAGCTTCTGCACGCTCAAACTGTGTCACAGACACCTTCATCCTCTCCTCAGGGTAAGCTGAGGAACTTGGTGGTTGTCAGCAGAAGAGCCTTTGCCATATGAGTCTCAATTAGTGTCCAGGAAAGTTTTTACTCTTAAAAGTGAATGCTCAGAGCTCTTTATTTGGAGACCACAGACTTCTAAATCTTTCCTGTCAGTTTCTCATGCCTCCTCTCCCTGTTGCTTATTGCACTGTATCACCTGCTTTCCAGCTGGGATGATTGCTGCTCAGACAGCGGGCTGTTAATGTTAATCCAGGCTTCTCCAGAAAGGACACGGGGTGGGGCAGCAGAACAGTGGGGTTGGCAGAGTTTGCCTTTACTGATGTGTTAGGCACAAATCCTGAGTGTGTTTCGAAAGCTGATCTGTTGTATGAGAGGGACTTAGCCAAGTTTCTGGGTCCTGTGCCGTAAATAACGTATTCCCTGATGGCAAAGGGCATCTTCTTTATTTGCTATGTTTCATTGTTTAAAATGTGGTCTGCATTACTTTCTCCTCTAGATGCATACAAGTCACCTCATAGTCCATATTACCAACTACCTCCTAAAGTGCAACGGCATTCATCTAACCAGCTGTTGGTGACTCCTACTCCACCTGCACTACAGAAGCTGCTAGGTAAGAGTTCCCCTCCTGATGCATAGAGAATGAAAGGAGTTAAATAATGGGTCGATCACAGTTTGCTATCTGGATGGTGGCTGTAATGTATTACATTGCTGTAATATAAAGGTTCAAGGCAAACTGAAACACTAAAGCTTTAATTTTGTGGGGAAGAAAGGTATATTTTAATACAGAACAGTGAGGTGCAAAATATTGGCAGCTGGAACTGGATTGGTAATGGGATAATGGAGCATTTCACTTGAGGTCCCCTAAAATCAGTACTCTGGCAGCTGTTTGGCCTTTGTGAAACTAGTTGGGGTGGAGGGTGTGTCTTATTTTTTTCCCTACGTATCCCGTTTGTTGGCAATTCCAGCAAAAGACTGAACGTGCTGTGGCAAGACCATTTTGCTCTTAAGGATAGTCCCTTCAGAATAATGACGAGGTCCGCTGGGGCTTGGGCAAAGGTGGTAGATGCATGCTGTATTAAATCAGATTTCGTCTCCATTGCCTTTTTTAAATGAGGTATTTCACTAGTACTAAAATACAAGACAATAAAATACAAGACATTTTTAAAAATTTGGACCATGTTGGCAACTATGTTGCTTGTTACAAGAACCATTACATTAAAGATGCTAAACGTCTGATAACTAAGGGAGGTTGTTGCTACAGTGAGTCTTTGTCTTGCATACATGACGCTGCAGAAGAAGGGAGCATGTGGCAGCTCTCTTCCAGCCTCCACCATTGCCAAATGTGTCTGTTCTTTTGCATGTTGCTTAAGTTGAAGCCTTGGTCTACGTTTACTGCATTTGACTGAGTTTCAGCTCTCGCATGGCATGAGGGGAAAGGAGCCAGGGTTCAGCAGGAAGCCATACTACTTTCCCAGACAGACACCGTTGGTCGAGAAACAGCTCTTTTACTATTTTAAAATAAGATGATGCTTTAACTTAATGAATCAGGAACATGGGGGGAAGAATTCTGTCTTCCCAGAACCAGAAAGCAAAGTAGAAAAATAAAATCAGATGCTCTCAGGGTTTTGGAGGACAGTGAGGCTATATGGTCAGGGAGTCCATTGCAGATGTGCAAGATGGTGTGAGGAAAAGATGTGGAGTTCTTTCAAGGGGAAGACCTGGAGAGCAGTAATGTGAGTTAAAATGGCAGAGTATAGGAAGCAACAAGGGGTGAGTTCTGTATAAGACAGTGCCTTGAAGGTTAGGAAGAAATTGGAAGTCAGTGAAGAGATCAAGGAATGTACTATCATGGTGAGAGGGAATCGGTGAGAAAGATGACTTCAGCTGTGGCTTGATGGATAGACTTGAGGGGTGCATTGTGATTTGGGAGATTACAATTAATCAAGGGAAAACATGACCAGAGCATGGACCAAGATTTTTGGCGGTGGGAAGAGGAAGAATTTTGGGGCATTCTAAAGAACAAGATCATTGTAAAGACTATCAGCCGTTTAGCTGTGAAGAAGGAGGAGCAGAATGACCCCAGGCTGAGAGACTGGAAGGATGTTGGAGCATTGAGTGCATTTCTATCGTGATTATAATGGGTTGCACGTTTTATTGCTCCTGCTTGCATTAAAGTCCATTAAGAAACTCCTTTTTCAACACACACATCATTAGGGTCCATCAACTTCCTGTCTGCTTCCTGAAAATATGCTCTTAGAAATGTTATGATGAGGAACCTAATCTATGTAGTTATGGATGAAACACAGACCCTCTAAGGCCATTTTCCCCAATAGCATAAGTAATATGCTATTGGAGAAAGTTCCAGGTTAGTTTTCTTAAAACATTATTTTTCTTGAAAAGGAAAGCACAATACTGGAATAACCATTCCTAAAGCAAAAGATGGTGCAAAACTCTATATTTAAAATAATTGTCAGCTTGCATTGTAACTAGGAGCTTTCCTAGCATTCACCAAAGTGAGCTCTAGCGCTTCAGTGCACATTAACCCCTGCAAAAGGGAGAAACCATGGTCCAAAATATGAGTCTTAAATTGTTGTTCTCCCCTTCCATCCAGATAAAGTTGTCATCCATGCATTTGTGTTACAGACTCTTTTAAGATCCAGTACATGCAGTTCATGGCGTACATGAAAACTCCTCAGTACAAAGCAAACCTGCAACAGTTACTAGAGCAGGAAAAGGTGAGTGTCTTTTTAAAATTGGTCTCCAGACCATTTTTAGCTATAGGTGTACAGCTTCCACATTCCCTTCCACAGATATTTGAGAAAATGCCACAGAGACCCAGATTTCCAGATCAGTATTTACCTAATTCCTCTGTAGCCCCTGGCAGAGTTAAAGGGCCCTGCTTAAGAGAAACAATGCCTTTTTGGTTAAGACACAGGACTGTGAGTCCTGTGTTCTATTCTCAGCCATGCCACTAATTTACTGTGTGACCTTGATGAAGTGTGTTTGCCTCTGTCTCTTTTTCCCCTGTAAAATGGGGATAATCACTTTTTTTTTTTTACCAGATTCTCCAGATTTAATTAATTGTTAAATTCCTTTTCATTAAACTCTGTTAAATATGGTTGAGCTGTTTGCCTGAATATGGGATCACCTGTACAGATGAAAATGAGGGTTCTCCCAGCACTAAAGAGTAGCAGGCAAACAGCAGGAATTTGAACTTTCAGGAGAAAGTTGTCACACTTTAAAGCACCACCGTTTCAACATCAGCTCTTTCCTTGATGATCTTCAGGAGAGGAGGTGACCAAAAGTTACATGAGATGGTCTTTTCCAAACTGGTTACAATCTCAGGTAACTGTGTCTCAGTAAGTGCTGTTCTGAGATCACAGATGGGTCATATGGGATAATAAAATTGTGCTAGAGAATAGTCCTTATTCCGATTTTCTGGAATAAAGTGTCCACTGAAAGCTAATCTGAGTCAAAATGCCTACTCCAGAAACATGTGCAGAAACCAGGAATTGCCATGAACTCTAGACTATAACTCTCAAACAATTTTAACATCAAAAAGTTGGTTTGCTCACCTTCATAATAAATGGAAGAACTAAAACAAAGTAAAGGAATAGCCAGCAGTCACACAGCAGGTTGAATAAAATATCCATAAGTCCCTGAATAGGCATTGGGGCATGTTACAAGAACCTAGAGAGATGTTTGTAAAGTGCTTGAGAGCCTAATGGAAAGTGTCATAGTTGTAAAATTAATTATGCATGAGCTTCCAGTCAAGGCTGAGCAAATAAGTATTTGGTACAGTAGCTGAACCAAAAAAACCCCCTTGTTTGTTTTTGAACCAAAACTGATTTTTCCCCCCTATTTTTTCCCTTCAACTAATTGAAAAATGAAAACTATTGCTTGGGTTGATTAAACAAAATGTTGAGTCTAACTGACATTTCTGAAACTTTTCAGGTTTTTTGGCTAAAACTGTTTGCCAAATTTGCAAATAGTTTCTGTGCCCCAAAAAAATGCATTTTGGGGTAAAATTAATAAATACTTGCTGACAAAAAAAATTCTCCTAGCTCTACTTGCAGCATTCTGCTGCAGTAGAGCTATCTGTTCAGCAGAGGGAGTACAAGTTCACTGCCAAGGTGGTCTGGTCCCAAGATAGGGATATGCGTTCCGTCTATCGCCACACCACAGTTAGGGAATCCATTACAGCAAAGCCATCTACTATGACCTGCACATTTCCCAGAGTCACTACCCTTGATAGCAGCAGCTCAGTGATTGCGTTGGCTACTTGCATCACAGCAGCCCTCACAGTAGATTTACCCACTCCAAATTGATTCCTGACTGACTGGTAGCTGTCTGGCATTGCAAGCTTCCAGAAGGCTATCTCTACACGCTTCTGAACTGAGAAGGCTGCTCTCATCTTTGTGACTTGCTTTCCCCTCCCCTGAAGTGCAAGAATACCAAGTTCCATGAAAGTGGCCTTAGGCATTCGAAAGTTTCCCAGACCTGCAACACTCCGCTGGCCCACCATCTGTGCTTGTTTCCCGGGTCCAGAATTGGTGTTCCATGGCATAAGTCTGCTCCACTGCCATCAGGATGTCCAGATTGCCAGGGCCTGTGTTTTGAGAGAAGTCAGCATCCATGTCTTCATCACTCTGGTCACCATGCTGCCATCGCCTCCTTGCTGCCTTTTGCAGGTTCTGGTTCTGCACAAACCGCACGATAATGTGCAAGTTGTTTACAGTGCTCATAACTGCCGTGGTGATCTGAGTGGGCTCCATTCTTCAGTGCTATGGCATCTGCATGGGCAATCGAGGGAAAATGGCACAAAATGATTCTGCCGTTGCTCTCACAGAGGGAGGGGCAACAGATGATGTACCCAAAACCACCCGCAACACATTTTTTGCCCCATCAGACATTGGGAGCTCAACCCAGAATTCCAATGGGCAGTGGAGACTGTGGGAACTGTGGGATAGCTACCCACAGTGCACCGTTCTGAAAATTGACACTAGTTGGTGATGGTATCTGATGCCTTTTGCTCCCTTGGGGAAACTAAAATGTGAAACTCTATTTGTAAGTCAAAATCTCTTCATGGAGTGTAGCATTGGGCACTGAGAGAATCACTAGTTAAGAATCGTGAAACCTGAGTCCAAAACTGCTCTGGATAAATAACGTGTTCTGTGGTATGTACTGGTTACAGTATTGCCTCTGACTTTGTGTCTTACAATTTAAAAAACGTTTTCATAACCTTTTAATAAAGCTTCTGAAATGCCAGTATGCTAATGTACCCTTAGACGGAGCTCTCAGCTACTGTACTGGCTGTAATACTTAATGAAAGGCAGGGTGTTCAGAGTACAAATGATTTCACAGTTTCACCTAAGCAGTGGGTTTAGTGCCATGGTGACCGTGTGTTCTCCCTTCCCAAAATCCTTGGAGTAGGTGACAAAGGGAGGTTTTCATTGTGGTCCAGTGTAATACTCTTGTATTTTTCCTCATATGTGTAGAACACTGCTCCTTATCCAGATGGATAGCTCTTGCGTGCAAGACCTCTTTTTCCCATCTTCAGCCCTTGCAGAAGCAAAGTATCCACTGCCAGAAATCCCTTCTTTCCCCCTCCACACACTTTTGTTTTTCATAGAAATTTGAACCTTTTCCCAGTTCTACTCCTGTCCTTTGCAGGTATAGGGAGTGTGAGAAACTGGGACAGAGAAGCAAAAATGTAAGGAGTCCTTTTGGTGGTCTGGGGAATGTTATGTACATGAATTTCCCTAGAAATTGAAGGGGAGAGCATGTAGTGTAAGGAATTCTATATTAAAAATTGAGAGGGGCTCCTCTAGGAGGTGACTTAACATATATCTAATTTTTCCCTGACATGCTTTTGTTTACTGAAATTCTTTGAAGGAGAATGTTCTGTGAGAACTTGGGGGATCTGTGTTCTATTCCCAACTCAGCCACAGACTTAGTGTGTATCCTTGATGAGTCACTTAGTCTTTGTGCTTCAGTTTCTCACATATAAAATGTCGTCGGCACTTGAGCTGCTGAGAGATTATCCTGATGAATACTACAGAAAAACCTATAAATAAATGTGACTTTGTTTTAAAATATGGTTTCACCCACAATGTTAAACTCTAGCAAATACAGAACAGCAGAAGTTAGAGATGGAAAAGGTCTATGAAGAAGTCTAGGTCACCTTCTCTTCTAGTGCAGAATCATTCTTAACTGTCCAATACAGTTTTTAATATTTCAGATGATGGGACTTCCTCTGTTTATCTTGGAAGACCATGCCACAGTCTAATAGATATCACTCTTACGATAGGGTTCCAAATTCTTCTTGCCTGTGGAAGCGTCTATATTCACTGAAATGCCAATTGTTGAGATGAAAGTTCCCACACACGTTACAATGGGAGTCTGACATAAACTTTGCTTCTTTTTTTTTGCTTTTTTTTTGACATTTCCAGGAAAAGAATGCTCAGTTGCTGGGGACAGCACAACAGTTATTCACCCACTGCCAGGCACAGAAAGAGGAAATTAAACGGCTCTTTCAACAGAAACTCGATGAGGTATGGTTTGGCCTGGTGGAAATGGACTAAAAATGAATGTTTGCAGAGCAATATCCTTGTTGGAAATTAATATTCCTCCATTCTTGAAGTGTTACTCTGGCTTTGATACCTAGGCTCTTACCTGCACAATGGAATGTATTTCCTTCTGTCTGGTCCTTCACTGTTGCTTAAGGCCCTGGTTACATTGGCACTTTATAGCGCCATAAAGCCCCCGGGAGCGCTGTAACCTCCGACCCGTCCACACTGGCGAGGCACGTAGAGCGCTATAACCTCGGAGTTATAGCGCTACTGGTAATCCACCTCCGCACGGGGAATAAGGGCTGTAGCGCTACGGCAAGAATGTGGACACCCACTGCGCTACAAGTGATCTCTTGAGATGCCTAGAGCCATTTAAGGCAATTGACGTCTCTTCCCTTTCTTTTGAACTCGCTGGAGGAATGCGGGAGTACCTTTTTAGAGTTTCTCTCTTAACTCGGCAGATTAAGCAATGCAAATGTTTAAGAAGGGAGCCTGTGTGAAAACAAAGCCCTCCGTGAACGGACACGCGCTGACAGGCTCTCAGAAGGACGGAAAAACCACTGGCTCTCTCCCTCCGCATACACACAACACATCCCCCCTCACCTGTCTCGTTTGAAAAGCATGTTGCACCCAACTGAATGCTGGGATACCTGCCCTAATGCGCTGCTCTTAGTGCCGCCTGAAGTGCCGCAAATGTGGCCACGCTACCTCTGGCGGGTGTCAGTGTGGCCACGCTATAGCGCTATCCCTATAGCTGTATATGAGGACAGCTATAACCAATACCACTATAATCCTGTAAAGTGTAACCATGGCCTAAGTCATAGCCTACCACTCCCCACCACTGTACCTTGACCTCAGAAGGGGTGTTAGTGACACTCCTCAGGGATGGTTTTCCATTAAGTAACAAAGGAGCACACACAAAGCATGTTCATTGTCCCTAGTTGAAAGGGCCTGCCAAGTCTGCCTAATCTTTCTCCAGAAAGCGCTCACCTGCACCAAGGTGATCCACAGGCTTTGGTGTTGGCACTGCGTCACTACACCGGTTTATTTGTGGATTTTTGACCCCATGCACCAGCCACTCTCGCTTATGAAGGGGGAGAACAGAACAGCCTTGGAAATTGAACAAAGGGATCAAATAAAAACCTCTGGTCCCCTCCCGTCCCCCCCCAAGCAGTAATTTCATTCACCTGCAGCATAAAGATAGACAAGGTGCTCTACTGTTCTGATCAATAGTGGTGGTGGAATTAATCAGTAACTGCACATCTGGAGAACTTGTTTACACTCACCCAAACCAGGCTACATCCCCCTTATGCACAACATAGTCCTTTCTGCTCTGCTCTGCTCAGTCCAGGCCCCAAAGCTTCATTGGATTGGTCCTGTGATTAAGCCACTGGACTGCAGGAGAGCCAAGTTCAGTTCCTGGTTCAGCCAGACTGAGAGAGACCTAAGGCAAGTCATGTGATCTCTGGGCCCTGAATCCCCACTTTACATGTGGTACAACGTTTCTTCCGCCTGGTCTCTGTCTTGTCTGTTTAGCCTGTGAACTCTTTGGGGTGGGCTGAGTCTAGTACTGTCAGGCCTCATTTGGGGAGTCTTTGTGCTTCTCTGGTACTACCCATAACATTGGGTGGCACAATAATAGAACAGCTAGCTGTATTTACCCAGCGCTTTTCATCTGTAGTGCTCAGTTCCTCACAAAAGAACACAGCATTGTTGCCATTTCACAGATGGGGCAGCTGAGGCACAGCTCTTCCTATTGTGGCTCTGAAAAGTATGGGGGTGGGTACAGTGGGACAAACTGGTGGGTACCACTTTACCTTAACAAATGCACATAGGTCAAATGAAAGCTCAGCGGCTTACAACAAAGCATGCTTTTTCACTGCATTAAACAGTTGATCATATAGCCCAATTCCTGGTTTGTAGTCCCAGCTTTGCAAATGACTTGCTTATGACTGCACAAGGTATCTTGTGTGTCTGCCTCAGTTCCCCGTCTGTAAAGTGGGAATGATGATGGTGATACGCTGCCTCTCTCAAGCGTTGGGAAATTTTAATAATGACTATGAAAGTGGTGTGAGTCCCCTAATGACAGGCACTATAGAAATGTGAACTATTAGTACTAGATGTGTGTGCTGACTGTCTGAAATGGGAATACTGAGTCCCGTTTGAATCTGATCCTTTCTCCTCCTCACCCTGTAGTTGGGAGTTAAAGCTCTGACATATAATGACCTGATTCAGGCTCAGAAGGAGATCTCTGCTCACAACCAGCAGCTGAAGGAACAGACAAAGCAGCTGGAGAAAGATAACACTGAACTCAGGAACCAGAGCTTGCAGCTGGTACGTACCGTGCTTCTATCTGACTAGCAATGTGTGAGCCAAGTGGTGGCCATTTTATATATAGAAGGCAGGTCATGAACTGCTATTTTCCTTTTATATCTTAATGAGAACAAACACTGAACGGAAATCTTAGTTCCTCTAGAGCCTAGAAGAATGTTGTCCATGCAAAGAATGCTACGCTGATGATGGGAAAAGCTCGTGTGTCCAGTTCTTGTGCTCACTGTCTGGTTCCTATGCTATCTGTGGCATTCCTCTAGTCCTAGACCTTTTGGCTTCTGAGAACAGTCGCCAGTTGTTTTCTTTTCTTTCTCTTACTACTTAAATAAGATGCATTTCTAAAGAATGAATCTTGATCCAAAGGGTGGGGTGGGTGGTCCATTCTCAGACGTCTTAATTTAAATCCAGACGTTTTCTGACGTGACTACTGATTTGGGTGGCCCCAACCTCATCCCCAGTACACAGCTGTGCGGACATGCTCTGTGCATATGGGATAGCAGTTTGAGGACACCGTGGCCAAAAGTTTGCTCAGGATATAGCTTTCATTTATATATCCATCACTTTCAGTACTTCACACAGTTAGTATTAGGGTTGGAGAAGCTGTACACAGAAGCATTTAGGGATGTTGAGTGATGTTGGCCTTGTAAGCCCCAACTCGAGCTGCTTAAATAGGGATTGGAAACCAATTTTTCTGTAAAGCTGCAATATTTGCCTTAAATTGAGAGCTAGTTTTCAGCATGATAGAAGTTTCCCTTCAAATTTGAGGGGGAAAGGAGGATGGGATTCTGCCCTGCCCTTGATTGTTTGGAATTGTGAAACATGCCACTGACCAAGCCTTTAATGCACTTGCAGCTTAAAGCACGATGTGAAGAACTGAAGTTGGATTGGTCAACGCTGTCGCTGGAGAGCTTACTGAAGGAAAAGCAGGCCCTGAAGAATCAGATTTCTGAGAAACAAAAGCACTGTTTGGAATTGCAGGTAGAACGAGGAGCAAATTTAATGCCACCAGCTTGCAGTAGTATTGAGCCAGTATTCCTGTTAGGGAACATGTTGCTTTTTTTGCATTACATGACATTGGAACAGAAATCTGTTGCCATGGTGGTAGTATGACAAAATGAATAGAAGGTGGGTTGATTAAAACTAGGAAGAACAAAGCTGCAGATAATCTTTCAGGTATATGAAGGGAAAATAATGGAAGTTTGCTTGGCCTCCAATATTGCTCTGAGCTTCTGAACCTAAGCATTGGTTTATCAGCTGTTCTCGGTGTCCTTAAAATGCTCTATCTAGTGAAAAGGAAGGTCCTACTGGCTTTGTTCAGTTTTGTTCTGTTGCTCCTATATTGTATCTCCTTTGTGTCTCTCATGTCAGACATCACTTCCCATAGAAATATCTTGCCAAGAGGACCTTTCTTTTCTCAATGGGGTTGGTTCTCTTGGCTTCTCATAAGAAGTGGTAACCCAGTCCAAATGTGTTATCGGGCACATGGCTGGACACTCTCAGTAATGGGTGTCATTTTCCTCCTCCTCCATCATCCAACAGTGTTAAATTAGGCTGTATTTTTATTTAAATCTGACTTTTTACAGACTCTCTATTGGAACTTGTCTGACATGTGCTAGAAGATGTTCCCTAGTAGTCTGTTTAAACATTCTTTTTTCTACCTGTACCTTTGTTTCACAAATCCAGAGTGGTGTATTGAAATTTGTTTTTTAAATCATAGATTGTTTGCTTTGAATTATCACCAAAAAAGGGGACACTTTTTCTGAGAAGCATCTGGAAGGGAAAACTCCAAAATGTGGTATAATTCTTAGGTACAGTCTTTAATCTTTGTCCTCCTCTTCATTTAAAGATCAGCATTGTGGAGCTTGAGAAAAGTCAAAGGCAGCAGGAGCTCATGCAGCTGAAATCGTATATGCCTCCTGATGAATCTCTGTCGGTACAACTACGCAATAAAAACCGTTTAAGCCGTGAGCCTGAGACCGATCACGGCAGATTCCAACTTGAGCTTGAGTGCTCTAAATTTCCTATGCCCCACATCAACGGCATGAGCCCTGAACTGTCCATGAATGGCCATGCTACTCCCTATGAAATCCATAATGCTCTTAGCAGGCCCTCTTCCAAGCAGAACACCCCTCAATACATGACCTCTCACCTGGACCAAGAAATAATTCCTTGCACCCCAAACCACAGCAGCAGACAGAAGGTGGACAAGACAGCAAGCTTGTCCTTACCTGATTACACCAGGTTTTCCCCAGCTAAGATAGCCCTAAGGAGACACTTGAATCAGGACCATGCAGTCAATGGAAAAGCAACAACTAATGAGATACATCAGAGGTGAGAGTGGTCAGTTCCTATGCTGGGAAATGAGGTGTGGTAATGCTTGTCGTGTTGCTGGTAATATACCTAGATGGTAGAAGAAAATAGTCTCTGCCTAGATGTTAGCGTGATAAAAGCTTTCTGGCCATAGTCATTTAACTATAAGCCAGTCTATCCAGCAATGCCAGTTGATCAGGTAAGCAAGGCAATAATGCCTTGAATTTGTAATAAGAATTCATTTTGGACAAAGGGCATTAGAAGGAAAAAGCTGACTGTGTACATCTTTGTTCCAGAGCTGACCATGTAAAAGAGAATGGCCTTACATATTCAAGCCCTGGCATTTCAAATGGCATAAAGCTGAGTCCTCAGGAAACTCGGCCCTCTTCCCCAGCGGCCTTACCGATTGCAGGCGAGAAGGTAAGGAATGTGTTTGCTTCTCTGCACAGAGCTGTCAACAGAAATGATTGCTCTGTCAGAGCAAAGAAATAAAAGCTCTAGGGTAGAAGGTGTGGATGCCATCCTTTCTGGTAGCCATAGAAAGGGCCAACTCAGCATTGGATGTAACATGAAATGGAAGGGGAGGGATAGCTCAGTGGTTTGAGCATTGGCCTGCTAATCGCAGGGTTGTGAGTTCAATCCTTGAGGGGGCCATCTAGGGATCTGGGGCAAAAAAATCTGTCAAGGGACAGTACTTGGTCCTGCTAGTGTAGGCAGGGGACTGGACTCAATGACCTTTCAAAGTCTTTCCAGTTCTATGACATAGATATCTCCATTATATTATGAAGATGTCCAAGACGTGAAAAGAAGGAACTGGATGGTGGAGAGAGTCTGGTTATGGACTAGGCTGGTAGTGACCAAAAGTTTTATTGCTATCAGATGCCTTTCACTGAACTCTTTTTTTGTAAAATGAGTGTACCGTATATTCTCGTTCAGAAATCGAATATTTTTGGTAAAATGTGAAGCATCGAGTGGGGGTCAACTTATAAATGAGTCTACATCAAAATACATTGTTCTGTTTACCTGGAATGCCTGTAGGCATGGAGCCCCTCATCTCCCTGTGGCTGCAGTTCACCGTTCCCAGCCAATGGGAGCTGTGGGAAGTGGTGCCACAGACGCTCCAAGTAAACAAAATGTCCCGCCCTGCCAGTGGCTTACCCTGATAGGCCGGGAACCAGTTTGCCAACCCCAGAAAGATAGGGTGGGCTTAGGAAAGGGTCATACAGTTTTTTGCTATTTTTACCTATCCATCTTGAGGGTTGGGGAGGAGGTGTCGGCTTATAAACGAACGGGCTAACGAATGAGTATATATGATAAGCAGTTTTACTTTACTTCATTTAACCAATCCCACCGCACATCATCCGAGTGTTGGCCTCAGCAGAGAGGCTGAGGAGAGAATGTATCATGGAGTGTGACCTATCCTCTGTCATGCAGAGGTGCCCATTCGGAACAGGGTAGAGGCACACTAGCAGGTGGTAGTGATAGGAAGGTTGTGCTGCTGCTGCCTGCTCTCTGTTCTGTGGACAGAGCTTCTGTCTACAGATTTGTCGGATAAGCACCTTTCACCAGCAGCAAATCAATGTGTACATTTCTCATTGATGTAAATGTTAAGAAATAAGAGGCCGTGAATCCCCAAGCCCGGGCAAGGATGTGGGAAATAAGCTTTCAAAAACTCCCTCCCTCCCTCTCCCCCTTGAAGCCCATATCGGAGCCTCCATCCTTCATGTCCAAGATGATCTGGTTCAGATTCCTTTGGACATTGCCGTTTGTCTATGGTCACAGTGGGTTGTTGGCTGCATTGACATGCTGTCTTTGCAACACATCCAAACTTCCCAAACACCCTTATCTTATATATAACGTGCTGCCTCAAGGGAACAAATGCAACAGCAAAGTGCCTGGGGAAAAATGCACACTGCTTATTTTTGTATAAAATTGTCAACATATGCTGAGAAGTAGCAGGGTTTGACAGTTGTTGGGGAAACTCACTAGTGAGTAAAAGGCTGCCTTTTGTGTTTTCAGGTTTTGCGAGAGAGGACTTCTGCAAGTAATGGAGAAACTATCACCAGCCTACCTATCAGTATTCCTCTCAGCACGGTGCAGCCCAATAAACTCCCTGTTAGTATCCCTCTGGCCAGCGTAGTCCTACCTAGCCGTGTTGAGAAGGTGGTGAGTAAGGGATTGTCAACACTTTCCATCCCTAACTAAAAACCAAACTGGGGGATAATTGTATACCATGCACCAGAATCCTGGCCAGGACGTTGAGCTAAAATACCCTTGATGGTTTTGGAGTGACTGCTGATGCTGTCTCTCTACCTGGATCTTGGAGAGTTATTTTCCTAGAGTATGTTAGACCAGCATGTGTGATGGACAGGGCGGGAGATGAAATCCAAGCCCCAAACACAATGGCATGCTGGAGAGGCAGGCATAGCCTAATGGGTAGCACCTGGGCCTCTGAGTGAGGAATCCCAAGTGCTCATTTCAGCTCAGCCATTGACGTCCTGTCTGTCTCGGTTTGCTCCTTGGTTGGCTCCTGGGTTGCTACCATGTGTGGGTGCTGAGGTTGAATTTGTGCAATGCTTTGAAATTATCACAGGTCAAGCATGAGCTGTTGCAGTTGTGTTGACTTTTCAGCGTTCACAACTGGAAATGTTTTGGGACTTTTTTTTTTTTTCATTGATCTCAGCAGATCTTGGCTGGTGCATGTTCCCAGCGGGAAGAGCAGTTAAAGGACATGAAGGAAGTACCGGGGGAGGTTGGCAAAAGCCATGGGATGCATAACTGTTCCAAGTTGATGGGTTGATTGCTCTTATTAGCTCAACAGCCTCCTGTCTAATTAATCCATGAAGCACCCATCCCCCTAATTAAATCCACTGGTGGGGAGCAGGAGCTAGTACCTTAGTAGCCAGAGTACTGAGTCTGCTCCTAGCATTCTGTCACAGGGAGCTCTTTGACTAACTAAATAAGGGATTATTACACAGATGCCACTGCCAGCTGCAGTTGGAGGGTATCATAGCCTGACTCCCCATGTCCTTTCTCCCAGCAAAAGCCCTTGCACTTGAGTTGGAGAGCCTCTGTCGTCTTAGCTTCAGGCAGACACATCTCCTAAAGTGGAAAAAGGTGGCATCAGTATAGAATTACCCTGCTGCCTTTGGGAGTTAAGGCCTTCTTGGGGAAATATCCCTTGTTGATAACTGGTGTGGCAAAGGGAGAGCTTGATTCTGAAGTCTGTAAGCACCTGCAATGTGTGTGTAGATGTACTGAGCCCGATAGACAGCTGGTGCAGTGTGGGATAGTTCCACCGATCTCAGTGGGCCTATGCTGACTTGCATTAGGTGGGAATCTGGTGCTCTCGTTAGTGTTCCTGATGGGTTATTTATTATGGAGGCATTTTGAGAACACAAATACTCAAGATGACACCATGCCTTCAGTCTGTGTGCACTTCTCACTGATTTCAGGGGAGCTGTGTGTGTGAACTGAGGGTACGATACAGCCCTTTGTTTCTTTTTCCATCTACACTGAAACTATGGATTGAGGGACCTCATTACGACACAGTTGTCCTGAGTCAAAAGAAGAGGGACCCTCTTTGATGTGTTTGTACAGCCACTACGACATTGGGATCCTGGTCACTGGCTTGACTTGTAGATGCTAACTCAATATAAATAATGTTAAAAATTGTAATGTAGATGGGATCTAACTCTATCCCATAACTGGGTTCACCCTTGAATAGTCCAACCCTTTAGGCCAATGATGGAATGCTCTTTGGTTGTGTCTAACGAGTCACTATTAACTATGATGTATCTGCAATAGGTTTGTCCCCTAATCCAAAGAGATCTGTTGCTTGGTTATAGCTGTAGGCATTGATGGGACCAAAGAGTAAACTATTCTACACGTTTTTGAGTTCACCCTTTGTTCCTCAAAGGAGAGGGATCACTCCAATCCCTTTCCTCTCTTTGGTTTGTGAGCCCTGGTCATGGGCTTATCTAACACCTGAGTGTTTCTCAGGTACCTGGGAACCCTGTCAAAACAAGCACTTTCTTGTGCTTTTGGAAAATGTGGCATTGTATGTGAAACCAGCAATTCTAGAAACAAACTACAGCACAGTAGTAGGAAGGCTACCGAGGCTCTGGAATTACTGGAGGACTCTAATTCGTGCACCAATACGTTCCTAGTTTATATGAAGTCAGACACAGTAATTTTTAATTCAAGTGCTAGATTTTTTTTTGGGTGGGGCATAGAATATTCCTTTTGCATGGACAATGAAGCTTCAGGAGATAATCAGATGAAGCCCCTGGGATCTTACAGTGCAGTCCAGGGCCTGGCTCTCACTGCTAAAACAGAAGGTGTAGTCTGCAGAGAGGTAATGTTTCAGATGCAGTATGGTGGAAAGATTGTTACATGCTGGGACATGACATCTCTGCAGGCTATATGAAACTAGATGAGCAAGTTGCCAGGGCAGCTCTTGGTTTGATGTTTGGGCAGCCTGGAGTTAAACTGTAATTTTCTGAAAACATACAAAGTCTAGAAGATTTGGGGAATCCAGAGGGATTTAAAGCCACAAACGTACCAATGCCCATGAGTTCTGTTAAATGAACAGCTATTGAACAAACTTCCTGGACTGAAGTACCTGTGTTTTTTCACCTCCTCCAGAGAAGCACACCTAGTCCAGTTCATCAGAATCGAGACTCGTCATCAACACTTGAAAAACAGTACGGTGCTAGTTCTCATAATGGTGTAAGCAATGCTGCTGGAAATAAGCCACTGGCTTTGGCTACCTCAGGTAATGAACTCCCCTCCACGGAGCCACCTTGTCTTTTTATTGTGTGTGTTTGAGCTTTTGGGCACTTGGGGTTGAGAGCCCCTGGTGCGGCAGAGAGCTGGATGTATGGTGCATTTTCATATCAAGAGGTTGAATGTTCTTGGGTTAAGGAGGAGGATCTGGACTGGGTGTGTAATAGGGCTCAAAATATACAAGGAAGGGAAGGGTAATTCACTGGTGGAAACATATGAGTATGGCAGTTCAGACAAAAGAATCACAAACCAAGATGGGCAGTGTGTGCCTTTCGGTCAGTCCTGAATACCCAGTGCGAGAAGTCCCCTTTAGGCTTGCTCTCTTCCAGCATCTGTATAGATTGAATTTACTCACATCCAACTGCATGCCTGTTCGTGGCCCCTCTTATCCTAGCTGCTGTTGCTGTGTGGAATGCTGGCAGACCATTGTCTTTAGCTCGGTCTCTCATCAGCACAACTAAAGGATGAAACAGATGGTCTCCCTAGCCTTGGGGAAATCCTGCTGTACTGCTGTAGTGGATCCTGTTGCTCCCCAGCAATCTGAGCACATTCCCAAAGGGAACCCTGACACACAGAGAAAGGAGTCAGGCCTTTTTCAGTAGTCTGGAAAGGCAGCTGTTGACTTTCTCTCTGCCATTCTCAACAATAGGGAATTTAGCAAACCCACTACACTCCTCCACTCCATTCAAGGGGCAGGAGCAGTTTCCAAAAGGCACCCAGAGACCCTTTATTCAGGCTTCTTAGGACTAGTGAGTGCCACTTCAGCACTCTTCCATAGCTGTATCCTCCTCAGACTTGCACTGTCCTCCTCCTGTGCTCCCCACCCTCATGGCCTTTGTCATGATTAACGTCCTTTTAGCAGACAAGGCTGAAGGCAGCTTCCTCGGAAGCCAGTTATAGTAAATGCTGCAGAGTAACGTTGGGTTCCTGGGCCCAACTACCCCAGGAAAGGAGGTCTTATCTAAATTCCTTGCATGATGCATTGCTCAGATACTTAATGAACTTAATTATTCAAGTCCCCTGACTTCCTGAAGAGCCCCCCACAGTTTTCTCCTTGCTTCCTTTTGGTCTGAGCTATGGGAAGGGGCTAGATGACAGCCTCTTTGGAAGGAAACTGGCTGTTTCTTGCTGAGTGGTTGACTCCCTAGAGGAAAGGGCTGGGGAGAGCAGAGAGGTTCTTGGGTTCTAATCCAAGATGAGCATCTTATCCTGAAAAGGCACTTCAGTTGTGACCAAAAAATGGGTTAAAAGCAGGATACTTGCATGTTATGTATGAACTTTTGTGAGTCAGTAAAAGGGAGCAGAGTGAACTGACATATCGAACTTAATTCACCAACACATAGAGCTATGTTCTTGGCTTCACTGTGTGCTGGGCAGCCTTGCGGAGTTCAGTACATAGTAATATGCAGATGACTGGGAGTTATTTGCTTTGCCAGAAATGCCAGTTGTTAAACCAAAATAGGACAGTTGAACACCCAGACATATCCCAGAAATTCAGTCTTACTAGCACTTGAAAGTAGACCTCATTGCTTCTGTTGAGTGATGCTTTCCTTTTCCATAGGTTTTTCATATTCTTCTGGCTCCATGGCAGTGAATGGAACTCTTTCAAACAGCCCAGCCCACCTTAATCACAGTGTTGATCAGGCAGCTGTGGACGACTCCGGGAGTTTGTTGAACTCGGTAGGGTCTCGGAGCTCCACTCCACAGTACCCTTCTTTGCTAATGATGCAGTCACGGAACTCTGGGCAGAATTCCCCGGCTCACCAGCACTCAGCAAGCCCCAAGTTAAATGGTGCCTCCCAGAGCATGGTAGGGATACTGCAGTACGTGGATGCTCAGAAGATGTTTGCCGAAGGAACAAAGGGGGAACTTCAGCCTGATGCCGCCTTTTCAGATCCTGAGAATGAGGCCAAGAGAAGAATCATCTTCACAATCTCTCCTAGCACAGGAAGTGTAAAACAGTCTCCTTCTCACAAGCACAGTCCCCTGAGTGCAAGCATTCGGATGGACTGTGGCCAAGCGTACATGCAGGATGGGAAGAAACGAGGTCGAAGGAAGAGATCTTCCACTGGGAATCTAAACATGAACTCTGGGGTGTCCCCTAAACGGAAATCCTTACCAACTGTAGCTGGACTCTTCACTCAGCCTTCAGGCTCACCGCTTAATATAAACTCAATGGTAAGGAAAAGAATGATGGGAATTACGGCTAAGTTTAAGTACGTTTGGAATGTCAGTACTGTACATTGTTACAATTGTGGGGTTCTGGACTGTGCCATGTTCCTCTAAGAGCCAACAGGTTGTTGAAAGTTGCTAAGATCCATTTTGATGTAGTTACAGAATCTTTTAAGACCTCTTACCTTCCCCTCAAAAAATTATATTAAGTATTGAACAGAATCTTTAACAAAATAATTCTGCTTTTACAAGTGATTATGAAACGAATGTTTGCTGATAGTGAAACTGAAATTTTACCCCATCTAAAATAAATTCATTAAGTGACTTGAGTGCTTATGTCCCATTGACTTTAAGCAAATGCTGTTCAGTAAGTGTCATCTTAAAACAAACAGCAGATGTTCCTAATGAGGACCTGTAGGTTGTATTCATCATGTCATCAGAAATTGTTATTTGAGGTGAAATGTTCTTGCCCTTTTTTCACGCATTTAACTGCCTAGTTTTATCATCTTCAAAGTCAAGTATTCAGCCAGGAAAGCTCAGAAAGGCAGCCAAACACTGTGCAGGGATTTTGGGGTTGTGACACTGAAACATAGCATGACTCTTGGTGTTAAACAAGAAGCTAGTCTGAAAGCTGAGTGTGAGTGAAGGCTGTCTTATGAAGTTCATTACTAAAAGAATATTTTCATCTTTAACATATTTTTTTCTTCCCACTCCAGGTCAATAACATTAATCAGCCTTTAGAAATAACAGCCATTTCCTCCCCTGAAAACTCCCTGAAGAACTCTCCTGTTCCCTACCAGGACAATGACCAGCCTCCAGTGCTGAAAAAAGAGAAGCCCCTGATTCAGACCAATGGTGTTCATTACTCGCCACTGACTTCGGATGATGAGCAGGGATCGGAAGATGAGCACAATAGCACCAGGTGAATATAATTCTGTCAGGATAGCAGCTTGATCTGATCTGAAGATGCAGCTCTCTAGGCTAGGGTCATGGATGCAAGGCCTGGTCTGTTCTCCAAGTACAAAGATCTGTCTTATTAACTCATGCTGCTTGTCAGCCAGTTTGTTTTCAGCATTATATATATTGTGTACTTCAGTAGCTAATGTCTCTTGATGGTGTTGGAAAGCAGAATAAGCATAGGGAACGTACTCCTAGCTGGGTTTTTAATGCTTGCAGTGGGTGGCTTGCTTTGGGAGAATGAGCATACACTTTGCAGGAGTGCTAGCTTCAGCATCGTGGCCAAGTCCCACCTTTTGGGTAATTTTTGGCTAAGAAAATTCCGACTTCCTTTTCAATTTGATACAAATTGTTATTCCAAACAGTTGTGTAATGTTGCTTTATGTTGTGAAACACCTGCCACGTTCTTCCCCGTTTGTGGTTGCAGTAATTGCTCTGTGTTTATGTGATGCACTTTAAGTGTAAAGGTGCTGTAAATCTGGCTGCCTGAGGAAGGAAAAAAGGAATGAAAAGTTCCATGAATAAGTATTTTGATATGTAGGTAAAATTCCATCACAACCTCTGTTCAGTCTTTTGTAGCTTATTTCTTGGTAAGGACATATTCCACTAGTGCATTGGTTCTCAACTAGGGATACACATACCCCTAGGGGTACGCAGAGGTCTTCCAGAGGGAGTACATCAACTCATTTAGATATTTGCCTTGTTTTACAACAGGCTATATAAAAACCACTAGCAAAGCTAGTACAAACTAAAATTTCATACAGACAATGACTTGTTTATACTACTCTATATATTATACTCTGAAATGTATGTATCTTTAATTCCAATTGATTTATTTTATAATTATAGGATAAAAATGAAAGTAAGCAACTTTTCAGTAATAGTGTGCTGTGACAGAAGGTTGGGAATCATTAAACAAGGGACAGATAAGACAGAAAATATCATATTGTCTCTGTATAAATCCATGATATGCCCACATCTTGAATACTGTATGCAGATGCAGTTGCCCCATCTTAAATAATACATATTGCAATTGGAAATGGTTCAGAAAAGGGCAACAAAAATGATTAGAGGTATGGAATGGCTGCTGTATGAGGAGAGGTTAAAAAGTCTGGGACTTCTCAGCTTGGAAAAGAGATGGCTTCGGGGGGGATATGAAAAAAGTCTATAAAATCATGACTGGTGTAGAGAAAGTAGGTAAGGAAATGTTATTTACTCCTCCTCATAACACAAGAGCTAGGGGTCACCAAATGAAATGAATAGGCAGCAGGTTTAAAACAAACAAAAGGAAGTATTTTTCATACAATGCATAGTCAACCTGTGGAACTCTTTGCTAGAGGATGTTGTGAAGGCCAAGATCATAACAGCGTTCAAAAATAACTAGATAATGCAGGGTAGGTCCATCCAATGGCAATCAGACAGGATGGGCAGGGATGGCGTCCCCAACCTCTGTTTGCCAGAAGCTGGGAATGGGCGATGGAGGATGGATCACTTGATGATTACCTGTTCTGTTCATTCCCTCTGGGGCACCTGGCATTGGCCACTGTTGGAAGACAGGACACTGGGCTAGATGGACCTTTGGTCTGACCCAGTATGGCCATTTTTATGACACTTTTATATTTCAGTACATAAGCAAGTAGTTGTGAAGTGAGGTGTAACTTGGGGGTGAGATAAATCAGACTCCTGAAATGGGTACGATAGTCTGAAACGGCTGAGACACAATGCACTAGCAAGTTTGCGCTGTAAGTTTTTTAATTAGTTGGGCAGACACAGAAACATAAAAATCAAGAATTAAGTTGTAGGGGTAACGCAGTCACGGTAAGACTTCAAGAAGCACTGTGTAAGTAAACTTTTTCTTTTCTTGCTAGAATTGAGAGGAAAATTGCAACGATATCATTGGAAAGCAAATCTCCACAGAAGACTATTGAAAATGGTAAGTTTGGGGAATGTTAACCATCCATTAAATGCATTGTGCTCCATGCTGCCCTGCAGTTTAGACCGTCTGTAGATAAGCAGGCTTCCTAGGAGAGAACTTGTGGCATATAGCAGACATGCCTTTTGAAACAGAGGTCTGTGCTAATACAGATCCTTAAGGGGCTTGCCTTCATCACATTATCAACTTTGTGGCTATCTCTTTGTAGTTTGTTGTGTCAAAAGCCCTTTTAAATTTATGGGCATGGGTTGTAGTCCTGACTCTTGGCACCTGGGATAAAACTATGGGTGGAATAAAGCATTTTATAGGGTTTTACTATTTTCTTACACAAGGATGCCTGACCAATTTTTTGGCTAGGTGTGTGTCTGATTTGAAGGCTAATGTAATCTGCTCTTCCAATAGCCTGATCAGTCCTTTTTGAGATGCATTTATCTAGGGTCATAGAGGGATTAATAGCTGCTGAGAACTTTTTCCCTGTGTGTTCAGAAAGCAGAATCAACTGTTAATATGAGTAAGTTGTTGGACAGATTTGCTTACTGAAGTTTAAATGAATTGTTCATTGATGCATGCAACCCTTCTTCCAAACTAGGTGGCAGTTTATGTGGGAGGAGACAAGCACAAACCAGTGAGAACATGAATAGCAGTAAATGGAAGTCTACCTTTTCACCAATTTCTGACATCAACCTGACCAAAACTACAGATAGCCCATTGCAGGCTGTTTCATCTCTGAGCCAGAATTCCCTGTTTGCCTTTAGGCCGTCCTCTGAGGATGGCATGGCCATCGATGCCAAACTTGCAGCACACACACGGAAGAACATCACCATGTCCTCCTCTGGGACGGACGGACTCAGCCCCAGTAGAAACTCCGCTAATGGATCCATATATAACGGTGGACTGACCACAGACATCGGTTTACACAGCTTTATTGATGGTGCTTCTCTTCCTCATAAGACTTCAGATGTGACCGCCCTCAACTCCTCTCTGGGTTTTCAGTCACAGAGGAGCAAAGATATGGGGACTTTGGAGACAAACCCCTTTTTGAACAAGAGGCAGCTTGAAGGCCTAGGCAGCATGAAAGGAGAAGACTTAAACCGGTCAGGGGTTAAGAGTAAAGAGATCAGTGAATTAACCATTCGTCCAGGGGCTTCTTCTGAAAAAAATTCCTTGCAGCACAATGGCAAGGTCAGCAAAGGACGGGACCGCGATGTGGAGTTTAAAAACGGCCACAACCTTTTCATTTCTGCTGCTGCTGTATCTTCTGGTGGCCTTCTCAATGGCAAAAGCCTTTCCACTGGTGTCCCATCTGCAGGCAACCCAGCACCTTCTGTTCAGACCCACCATCCTTTCTTAAACACATTGACCACTGGATCGCAGTTTCCCCTGGGCCCCATGGCTTTGCAGGCAAACCTCAACTCGGTCACAAACTCCTCAGTATTGCAGTCCTTATTTAATTCAATGCCAGCTGCTGCCAGCCTGGTCCACGTGTCATCAGCTGCAACCAGACTGACTAACTCTCATGCTATGGGGAACTTCTCTCCTGGGGTTACAGGTGGAACAGTTGGAGGTAGGCAGAACTTTGCTTCTCTGGTATAAGGGCAGAGCTAGAGGAAAGCATGGCCATGTTTCTCTCCAGGTATGGAACCATTTCACTTCTGCAGGAGGTGGAGCAGCTCAGCCTTGGAGTGATTCTATTCTGCATCTCTCACGACTGATAGAATAATCAGCTTTCTTTCTGCTAGATGAACCTAGAACTAAACATTAAAGAAAATGGGAATGTACCTAGATGTTATGATTTCATAACATGTGGTCGCATCAGTTGTCCCTCTGCTGGAACTAGCTTTGGTCTCCCTCCTGATCTAAAAGTGTAACGTGCCATGCTGCCTTCTCTGAACAGCTAAGGAGATCTGACTGCCGCTTCAGTGAAGGTTGAGATTAGGACATAAGATTCTTTCCCCCTCTTCCTTGTTCGTGCTGAATATCCGTATCCTTTTCAGATGAGATGCTGATGGGATTTGTGTAGGATTCTGCTGGCTCTTGAACTGATACTGATAAGAGAATGTTTCTGTGCCAGGAATGGCAAATGCCATGTGCACCTCTAGCATTCTGTGCTGCTCGTCTCGTGAGACAAACTAGCGGAAGCAGATAGGAAAGAACCTTCCTATAACCCGTAGTATTGGCAGGTTCAGACAGGTTCTGCCCATAATCATTCAGGCACCATGTCGGGAAATCCTAACTCTCACCTCTTAGCATTTTAGATTTGCTGGACATACACTGTCTGCCTCTGCAGCCTTGTAAGTGGGTAAGCAGGAGGGAACAGAAGTCGCATGAGTCTTCAGATGAAGAGCTCTAGTGACTGGGTAATCTCATCAAAAAGGTACCCGTGTGGCACAGAATCAAAAGTTCTGCTTTTCTCTTGGGTCTGGTCATTGTTCCCCATGGCATTTACAGGCTGGCAGTAGGAAGGTAAGTGTCTCTTGTACCTCCTGGCCTGCACCATTATCTCTCATTGCTTGCTGCTATTTCATGCTGCATATTTTGTATGGGGCTGTAACTGCTATAATTTTGCTTTTTTTTTTTTGCTTTTTGTTTTATTTCTCTTTGTCACTTTGTGTCACAAAGCCCATCTGCTGAAGCTGAGTTTTTTTCTCCTGTTTGCAGGTATTTTTAACCATGCGGTGCCTTCTGCCTCCTCTTCTCATCAGTTTGGAGCCAGTTTCAGCAGCAGTGCTGTTTCTAGCAGCACAATGCTAAGCGTAAACCCTCTGCAGGCTGTTGCCAGCACCTCATCCTTCCAATCCCCCTCCTCTAGCTTAGTAACATCCAGTGAGAACAGAGCTGCCCAACACCTAAACAGAGTTCCAGTGCAATCTGTTTTTCATACCCCTCCTCCACCCCCTCCTAATGTTTCATTACCTCCTCCTCCTCCATTACTCGCTTCTAACTCTGAGCCTGCCCTTCTGCAGAACTTGCCGTCCATCCCAGCTAATGATGCTTTTTTACCATCCTCTTCTGCTGCTTCTGTCCAATCTGCTAATGCTTCTTTGTCTATTAAGCTAGCTTCTCTTCAGCACAAAACTTCCCGTCCCTCCTTTACAGTCCATCACCCACCTCTGCCCCGTTTGGCGCTGGCACAGACCGCGCCCATGATCCCGCAGTCCAACGCAACTGGCACGTCCGCTATGTGGGTTACACTTGGCATGCAGTCTCCTTATGCTTCGCACCTTTCTGGGGTTAAGCCACGATAAAGAGCTTGCTTAGCTAACGGTTCTTATTTTGTAAGGTAAGGCTAGAGAAAACAGGAGGTTTGTACGAGATACTAAATGACCTTCCTTTCCTTTTCAGCGGTCAGCCCATAATTGAGATTGGAAGCGGGGTGGGGACAGGTTGTTTGGCAGAGAGAGATCCCAATAAAATTTGGAGAGCAGGTAATCTCAAGGCAGAGAAGGGAGACACCGAAGCACCTCAGTTTTGGGAGTCAGGATTTCTCGACACACTGAATGCTCATGATGGTAACTCATCTGATATCCAGGACCGTTGTGTTCAGGCGGGGGTAGCAGCAATTACCGATTTTACATTATTTGAAGCAACATTTCCTGCAGTATCATGGTTTGAATGCCTTAGAAAATATGCTGCTTTGAGAGTGTGAGAAAAATTAGGAAGAGAAGCTAATTGTTCATGTTTTCCAAGTATCTGTCTTGATACACAGCCCTGCAAGGGTTTGCTGCCTATTCTGTGTTTCGGAGGGTTATCTCACTCACAACTGGGTGTGCTCCATTCAGGTAGACATGTCATTACCTTGCATGCTGCTGCTGCTTTGACATTAGGTGGCAGCATGGTGATGTTTTTGTGGCATAATTTGCCCTATATAGCTAAAAAAGGAGAACTCAAGATCATAGGCTACACAACATTTGTTTTTTTGGGGGGGGGGAGGTGAGGGGGGAAGAGGGCAACTGAATAAGGATGATCTAGTCTTGGGTTGCAGATAATGTGAGTCTAAGCAGAGTGCTGTGGAACATGGAGTCACAAAAGCAGCCTGGTGACTCATGTGTCTGCCTCATAGTGGCAACCTGATCTAATTATTCTCTGTATAATCAGCCTGTGATTATAATTTGAATTCGATAAGAAGAAAGCAGGAAGTCTGCTCTCTGTCCCTGATAGGTATAGCACTAACAGATTGTGTCAGCCATCGGGCCGTTGCTTACCTTGGCCGTCTTGGGCTTGCTTGATTGACTGTACTAGGTTAGTGGAATACCCTGTGCTAAAATCTAGCCCAAGCTCAGTAAGGAATGAGGCTGCAGAAGAGAGAGAAACCTCTGGAAGGTGTGTGCACGAATGCATTTCAGCAAAGCAAGTGTCGAATCTTTCAGAGCAGCCGCAGAATAATATGCACTACCAGAAAGTCACATATTGTCCTTATGAAAATCTTTGCTTTTATAATGCAGTTCAGGATTGCATAGTTAAGCCAATATTAAGCAACACCTGCCCACCTGCAGGCTATCCTCTAGTACAGAAGTACATGGGGTCGAGGATAACACCATTTGCCTTCTGTGGCATTTGACTAAGTTACAGTACATCTCAGATTTTATCAGACGCTTTGCACATAGTGTGTTCAATGTCCAGTTGTTCTCCAAATGTGATCAAATCCTCACAACACCCTTGTGACATAGGTAAATTACCTCCAGATTTGCAGATGGGGGAAGCTGAAGCGGAGAGGTCAAGTAACCTGCCTAGAGCTGCAGCAACAGTTGGTGTCAGTGTCAGATGTAACCAGTCATGAAATATAAAGTGGAATAGGGGGGTGGCTGGAAAATAGGCTTGAGGAAACAGTGGGGGCTGTGGATGGAAAATTGATTTTGGAGCGGAGGGGTGTGGATAGAATCGGAGGGATTTTTTAATGAGTATTTTTTCATTAGAAAATGCCAGTTTGTCAAAATTGAAACTTTTTGCAGATAGGCATTGGTTTAGACAAAGCTGTCATCTGGAAGGTGTCTCGTTTTGCAGGGGAAGAGACCCACTCCCCCGAATAATTGGCTAGACAGGGCACTCACCTAGGATGTGCGAGATCTGGGTTCAGGCAGGGTTCACATCCCATAGGTAACTGTCCTATCCACACGGTCATTGGGCGTGGGGGGCTTTCTCTGTTTTTTGGGGAAAGCTTTCAAAAGGTCTTAATTTAATCCTACTGCAGAACAAAACCATACTGCAGAACCTCAGCACTTTTCATTGAAGAGAATTCTTGTATTCGGGCAAGTCTAGATGTGACTGTGGTTACGTTTTTTGGTTCTTTGTTTATATCTGCATGATGTGGGTGTGGGCACTGTAAAAAATCTTATTTTTATTAAGTAAACCACACCTGAAATTAGGACTCCTTGGTGCACTGTACAAATTCATTAGCTAGATCCTGCCCAAAAGTTTTTCCAATCTAAATGACAAGATATTTAGGGAGGGCAAGAGGCAGAGTCGAGCAGTGTCTCCTTTATAAATACTAGATGTGGAGCAAAGGCCTAGGAACCGTGGCACTGGATTTGACACATGGAGGTGCCAGCAGATGGTGAAGAGTTCAACACAGACAAATATCTAAGCCCCCAGTTCAGCATGGTACTTGAGCATAGTTCTGATTCAAAGTCCATCACTGATGCCAATGGAAAGGCCTTCGTTGACGTCCAGTGGGCTTTGCATCAGGCTTCATATGCCTGATCTAAACACATGAATAATCCCATTATCTTCAGTAGGGCTACTTGTGCATTTACTTTGTTGAACTGGAGCCTAAATCTAGGAACAAGGGATCAAATTTCATGATTGCACAGCCCCAGAAGGGTTGGGGTATGATGGAAGAGAGTTGTTGGGTTGTCATCTATCTCTAATTTTGACTGATATCAACACATGGATTGTTCTCCTTTCTGTCCCTGTTGATCCTGGCTAACAGCAAGTTTAAGAACTATACAGTAAATGACATTTCTGGCACACACTTGATTTGATGCATCTAATTTAGATGGGTCTCTTCCTCTCCTCCTGTCCCACAGGTAACTAGGATTTCTACCTCAACCCAATGTGACCTATGCAAGGACAATGTGGACCAACTTCACTCAGCTTCCACTGAAAGGTGCTCGCCTGGCCTGGCAGGGGTTTCTGCTCTTACTACTGGACAAAGTAAACAAACAAATAAAAGACCTAAATAACAGAGAAAAGAATATTCTACTGTGAATCGGAGTTGAAAAATAACTGCAAAGGAAAATGCTTAAAAAGAGCTCCAGTTTGTATTGTCGATAGTTTAGATAAAGTATTTATCTTTTTTTAAAAATGAAAACAATTTTGGCTTATTTTATTCCATCTAAAGTCATAAAAACCCACAACTCATTGAAACCATTCTCTGAATAATAAAGGACTGGCACACCAGCAGAGATGTAAAGAGCCTCCTCTCGGTGCTATTTCATCCGTCAGAACTGTGCCTCTCTAGTTCAAATCCTTGGTGCTGAATTTGAGGGTTGACCAATGCCAAACTCAGTTCTCAGAAAGGTCTGCTTTTATTTATTCAACTCACTCTGTTCATATACCAAAGTCCATTGGTTTAAAGCAAAGCAGGAGCTACAGAGAATGGCAGTCTTTGGTTTTGGATGATGGTTTCTTTTTATTTTTAACAGAGCTTATGGTGGCTCAGTTATCAGGCATTTCATATTGTTTATTACAAACAAGAATGCAATACTCCCCTCTGGAATGGCAGCTAGATTACCTGATCTGACCCATGCAAACCCAGCTGGTTCAGACACTTGGAACAGAAGCAGCATAACGTAAGTCTAGTCCTGTTAGACTACTTCACTGGGCCCATTAAAGCCTCTGGTGGCGCTCAAGTCACTGTGAATTTCAGTAGCTAGACTGTTAACTTGTTTTGGGGTGTCTTTTGGCATATGAACAGGGTGCATAATCACTGGTGTTGGTCAGGCCCTTTTTAACAATATTGGGAAAATTGAAAACCGAGCTTCTGTGCTGGGGCAGATAGCAGCAGATTTGTTCAGCGTGTTGTTTTTGTTGAAGTACAATGTATTTTGTTAGTAAGGTTTTGATACTTGATTCCGAAATGGCTCAGCCGTGTACATTTTATTGACTTCTAAGTGCATTCGCTTTTGTATTTCTTTGCTTTGAATAGGTTTAAATGGTAGTTCACAAAAACACCACAATCTAGCTTAACTTGCTGCCACACTATCAAACTGGTGCATTTTGAATTGTATTGTGACTTGGTGTTCTGTGTACAGAAAAGGGTTGCTCTGAGCAGTGACCATATTTTATAGACGTGATGAAAATTTATAAATTTCATAAACTTTATTCAGTTTATTTTTTAGGTTGTGTGATGCACAGTAAACTTGTAAAAAGTTGTTTTTATTTATCCAAGTGCACAAAATGGGGAGGAGGATTCATTAGTTCATAATCATCAACCTGCAGCATAGACTGGACCAAGCGCCAGTAAAGGAAACAACAGTAACAGAAGGGGAATCGCTATAGTAAAGTGACTTGATTCAGAGCACACTGGTGCTAACATGAACTCCTGGCCCAAGTTCTGTGTGGGGAGATACAGCCGTATTGCATCAGAGGCACTTGAAATCCTTCAGTCCATTCCAGCGAGGTTAATAGCTCTCTCATAACACTGTCTCTAACCTCCAGCAAGCAGCCCTTCACTATATTGTTGATCTCTCCCTTACCACCTCCCTAGTGCAGTTTCCCTTTGTCACAAACTACTGGGCTTCGTGAATCAGCTGCCTAATTGCACTTGGAGCAGGCCAAATATCTCTTCACACACTCTTGTGCTGTGCTTCCAGGGCTGGTTTGATCGGTATCTCCGTAAGTACCGTCCTGGTTCTTTGTATCCAAAGGCACTATGGAAGTGTTCTACTTTCCTTTTCTCATCAGCTCCCTCCTCTCCCCACAGGAGTGAATTTGTCCTGGAAAGATGCAGTATCCTGATTAACAATGCCCACCTTCAGTGTATTTCAAATTGGCCGCTTCCCTCTAGGCCAGTGGTTGTCAAACTGGGGTGCACGAGACCCGGGCGCTGCCACCAGTCCCGCCCAGGAGACCGCCGAACTCCTGGGCGGGCTATTTTGGTACCGCCAAAATGCCGCCGCTGGAAGCTTCCGCTTTCTGTGGTGGCATTTCGGTGGACATACCCGCCCCGGGGGCCACCAGACTTTTCCCTCCACAGAAAGGGGTCACGGGGGAATAAGTTTGAAGACCCCTGCTCTACAACACGAAGAAGGCAATGGCACATAGATGTTAACAGGCTCACTTACCTTAGCCACTCCACTAGTGTCTCAGGCTCTCAAAAAGGTGCTCCGTGTGCAGAAGCTCTTAATGTAACTTTGCCTTATTATTGATCGCTAGAGGGACTGATCCTTATCCCTCATCTCCAGTAATATTTTTAATAATTTTTCTGGTTTGTGCATGAGAGAAGAATGGGAGGAGGTGATGCATCCGGCTGGATTCCAAGCAGCAGGGAGAGAATCTAGAGAAAGGAAAGTAATGATCGGGAGTGGCAGCTGAGAAACATCCAGTAGCTTCTAGTGGAAGCCTAAACAGTTATGTCCTGGAATCCAGGAAAACATGTAACCCAGTTCTTGCTCAGTTGGGCAACTCCAGCCTGATCCAGATCTTTGGGTAGCTGAAAGGTGCAGGGCTGTCTCAGCAGTTTTAATCCCAATTAAAGGAAACCAAATACAAACTCAGGTCCTTGGAGGATTAAAAGAAAAGGTAGGCAGTGAAATAGTGTGAACTGTTCAAGGGCCTCGTAGCTTTGCCCCTCTCTCTGCCTCAGTTATGCTGATTGATGCTCGTCAGCCTCCCTGATTTAAGAGCTGGGTGGGAAATGCACGACATCACCTGAGCCAGTCTGCTTTCACCACATAACGAATTCCCATCCTGGCCATGGGACCTGAGGTACTTCCTAGCCATTCTCCACTTAAATTACATGGCCTCTTCAGCGCTGTTGTTTTCCTAAAGGGTTTAATGAGAACCATTTTTGTATTGTGAATTTCAGACAGGCTTCTGAGGGCAGTTGTCCCTGCAGGGGTTCCAGACTTCTCTGCCTTTGTTAGCGTCTTCCTTTAAATTGGACTGTTGCAGCCCTCGGCGTTCTGTGCACATTGCTTGCGTGTGGATTTCGTCTTCTCAGTAATCTCAGCTGAGATGGACTTCTGGGTAAGTGTCAGGCAGGCTGATCCTGATTCCGGGCAGAGGAATGGGGCAGGCAAGGCTATGGAACTCTGTTGCTTCTCACCAAACAGTCCCCCTTTGCTCTGTGCTGCACCATGGGAATCTCCACTTTTCCGTGGAGAAACTGGGAAATTGATTTTTAAAGTTTTGGGAAGTCACATGATGCACTGGGGTCAGGCAAGAGACCTGGGTCTCGATCCCTGCTCTTTCACTTATTGTAATCTTGGGCAAGTTGGTTCAGCATCTCCGTATGTTTCCCATATCTGTAAAACCACTTCTTACAGTGCTTTGAGATCTCTGGGTGAAAAGCTACATGTACGTGTGAAGCATTATTAATAAAGATTTAATCTGCGTGGCTGGAAATTTATGGGTATTTGTGACTTTAGTGAGAGAACTCGGTGCCAGAGGTATGAGAGCTGTTCTCAGTAACCTGAGGTGGTACTTGATTTATTTAACATTATTTAAGCCAAAACAGTGCAGGAAAGGAATTCTTTCTGGTTTACACTTTCTTACGCTCGGCCCAGTCATTCTACTACTGTCACAAATGTTCCTTCTCATCCGCATTGCTGCGGCTGGCAGGGGGACTCCTAATGAAGCTAAAATGCATTTTGTGGCATCTGCAGTGCCAAAAAATTGAACTTCCTGAATGTTGTGTTGAGCTAAGCCTTTGAGAAACAGTGAGGTGGGGGGTAGATGTTTGCAGACGCAGAGGCAAGTTGTTGCACTCTTCCCTGTTTTGGTGGTGTGTATCTGCTCCAGTTGTCTGGTTTGCCTTTCCCAGCCCCTGGACAACCTCTTGGAGTATCAGAAAGTTGGGAGAGATCCCAGGGCATTAAACTTAACTTTGCTGTTTTCTGTGGATTAGTCATTCAGTAAGAATTCTGATATGGGACAGTGGTGGCTGAGGAATCCAGAAAATAGGCCACTTTGCCTTGTGTATGTGAGGGCTACGTTGGAGCGGGACTGGAGACGTGGCTGTTGTTGACCTTTGTCAGATCAGTTTCTGCCTGTATTTCCTCATCTCTAAAATGGAGATAATGGCACTTGGCTGCTGTTTGTAAAGTGCATTGATCTTCTTGGGGAGGGTCATAAATGCTAGACATTAAATCTTGTCACTCATTGAAGTGCAGGTTTCAGGAATGGTAACTACAAGGCAACAAATGAGGCGGCGGGGTGGGGGGGTTGTTTCTAAATGTGCTGAGTCATTTACCCCTCAAAAGTGGAGTTGGTTAATGGTTTGTATGGAGGATCCCAAACCCTTCCATTAAAAAAAATACTGACACACTGATATGTGTCTCTAAAGCTTCCCATATGTATGAACGTCGGAGATGATTCATTGAGGACGCCCTCTCTCCTTGTTACTGTTTGCAGTGCCACTCCTCTGCTGGTTTCCTCCCAATTTGATTTATAATCTGGACTGTCAGCTCCTTGGAAGGTGAACCAGGAATTAAAGCCGTACATCTTAGAATTGCACACTAAAAGAATTCAAACGGAGATGAACTATTGTGGTAGCACTTAGGGTCGTTTGGTTTTAGATCAGCTAGGTGCTGTGAGAGAGAGAGCTCCCATCCCAAAACACAATCTAAGTATGAGATGGCAGGTGACTATAACAAACGGGAGCACAGGGAGGCCGTGAGACTGTCCAGTCGTCTCAATTGTTATTGCTCCCTTTACTGTGGGGGTAAATATCTGCTAGAACACGCATTGCATTCACCCCATTGATCACTGGCTTTGTAAGCAATCTTAGTAGCGAGACCAAGAATTGGAATGGGCCAGGTAGGCTGAATTCCCCTCAGTAACGGTTGTGCTGGTAGGTTGACTGGGCGTGGGGGGGGAATCTTGTCCATTGACTACTTTTGCTGTCACTGGATGCTGCTGGCTTCTGAAGTGATTGCCGATCATTGGCCTGTGGACAGACAAGAGCTTTAAAGCTCCAGTCCATGACATCCTGTTGCACTTTCCCACCCCCCAAATCACACGGCTTTATTTTTAAATCAGCCTGGAGCCTATTTCAATCTACATACGTTAGCTGCATAGCAGTGAGTGACTCTGAACTCATTGGTTTGGAAGGTCTGCTGAACCAACAGACTTCAGGCCTGTTGTTAGAGGAGTGAAAACAAGCATTTACATGGCATCTTTTATCTAAAGATGCCAAAGTTCAGGCAGTTGCTTTAAATTTGCTTGACAGATGTGGCTGTTTTTAGGCCAAGCTACATCTTGGGCCATGCAAACCTTTTAGCTGGGGATAGCTTGCAGTGGTCCATGTGCCTTATTCCACTGATGGATGGATTTCCTCTCCTTTCTTCTGGGGGGTGTTGCTTGAATACTGCAATACTATTTGTAATCTCCTGGCTGTGAAAGTTTGTGTCTACATCTAGGATGAAGTAATTTTGTTTATGCAGAAAATGGCATCTGTTTAAAAATAATCAAATGTCCTGTGCCACAGAAGATTGATTTTTAAAACAGAAATGGAGCTAAAAATGGATGGAGAGGCAGGGAAAAGAATGTCATTTACACCGAACTCTCCCTCCCTTTATAGTGGAGCTGATAAAATGACAAAAAATGGAAGGTAGAGGAAAATGTAGTTGTAAAATTGTTTGCAAAATGGAGGCAAGTTTTGTTCCCATCTTGGGTGAGTCAATCCTTTATTGATAACTGGGTTTATTTGAAGAAAGGAAATCTTTAATCCCTCCCTTCCCTTTCTGGAGAAACGGACAATAGCTCTAATTAAATAGGCACTTGGGTGGGTGGGAAGGTGACACACAGGCAACTGCTAGACTTTCATCTCTGGAGACCTGGGTTCTAATCCTGATTGGATTGTGCATTAAAGTAAATTGGGTTTCAGTGCTATTTGCTCCCAGCATCCTGCTGTTTTGCTGAGAATCTTAGGACCAGGATAGCTGGAGTGTGTTAGGGCAGGGAACTGCATTAACCATGCTTCATAAGGGACAGTTTGCAATGCCTGCCGAATGCCGCGGTGTCTGCTTAGGCCCTGAGGGGTCATTTGTGGGAACACAGTCTCTTCCAATTGTTTTCTTAAGGTCCAAACTGCGCTTCCCTTCTCTCAAAGTTCATTCATGGAGCCCAGTTCTTTGTGATGTCTAGGGAGACAATTTCCAAGGGGTTTGTAAGATTAATTCAGGGTCTGATCCCTCTCACTGGAATTAGCCAAGCAAATTTTCATATTGACTTCAGTGAGAGCAGGATTGCACCCTGTAGTGTAGCTGGAGGGATGGATGAGGTAACTTCCGCACAAAGTGGTTGGTGTTTTTCTGTTATGTCCCAGTCCTGCAAACACTGATGCCTCTACCAGGAACATCTCATGGATAGTAAATGCCCTGCCCCAAGGAAGTGTTGGCAGGATTAGACCCTTAAACTGCTAGTGTCTCATCACTCTTATTTATGTATGGATACAATAGACACACATCAGTCTGCACAGCTGCAGCCTGCATCCTGTCTTTCCCAGGGTTGCTGGAATGGTGGAGGGAATGTCAAGAGCTGGGCTTTGCCGCAGGCTCCCATAAGCTGCTGTTTTAGGGACACACTTCCCCCCACTGGCTAGACTTCAGGCCTACAATAAAAGCCACCCTCCACCCATTCTGAAGATGGTGCTATTTGCCTCCCCAGTGACTATCAGTACACTTGACAGTTTTCTTCACTGACCTGGGAGTAGCCTTATCCATTAGTCTAACCAGGATTGCTAAATAACTTCAGTTGCAGGTGCTGTTCCCTGAAGAGCTGTAATTAGCTTTAACTCTGTACTAGCTGGGAGGGCTCCTTTAGGAATTTATTGACCACATATAGTCAGTTTGCTTTCTGTATTGAAAGCAACCCTTTTGTATACCAGAGCTTGGAAGCATGAAAACTTTGATACCCTTTTTCTTTAGAGGGAGTTCTCCTAATTAATGCTCATAGATTGTTGCTGTTAATAATTCTGCTTCTCTTGTTTTGCCTGAGCCAAAAGCATTAAGAGCCTTGGTAGCTCAGAACGATTATTGCTTTCTGATAAGAAATGGAAACTGTATAGTGGGCTGTAAAACATTAATCTATTTAAATCACAGTTTGGGGAGAAATTAGTAAGTGTTTTTGTGAACTATCTCTGCAGCACTGAGGAAAATCACAATAGATGAGGTTTTTTAGTACAAATTTAGTCAGTGTAGAAGTATGTTTTTTTTGTTAATTCATATTCCCTTCCCTATTCCCCTGAACAATTCCATAGATGACTTCTGTTTCACGAATAGATTGGACTTAACCTTTTCATTAAATTTTGTGCCATATTTTATTTATCCTTTATGCATTATAAATATCTATCCATTTAGACTGAAGATTGCAATAGCAGATGCTGTTGTTATGGAACTTCAGGGCATAAACCCAATACTAAAACTGAAAATATCCCTCCAGTATATTGAGTGCTTGTGACTGTCTAAAAGTCTTTTTAGTTTTCATGCTTCGATTTCGATATTAAAGATGGGCTAACCACTTCCTAAAGGTTTGAAGATGTTAAGCTGAAGTTCTCTCAAGTTTGACCCTGTGATTCTAAGGAACATCTGGTTGCTTTTCTGGTGCAGTGGAATTGTCCTTTGGAAAGGTGATATTTCTGGCATTAAGAAAGAGAAAGCGAATGGATTAATCCACCTTCCCCCCCCAACTAAATTCTTGAAGTGGTCAGTTTTAAATTAAAAACCAATTCTTTAGGTCTCTGTTCGTTTTAAGAAAGCGCTTTAGGAGGGGAGTCTGCCCTGGTTGGGTGGGTTGGACAGAGGAATGCAAATGAAGTTGCTGTTGCTCAGGAATTGATTAGTAAAACTTTTAACTACTAATAATCCATTTTTCAATGGATTCAAAAAAATACCCATTTTCTTGCTTAGAACATGTGATATGGGATGTTTCCTAGTGAATAGGAATTAGTTTATACATTTTAAAGCCTATGAAATTGAATTATTTAAAATTCAAACTTCCCCTAATTTATCTTTATTTGGTTTTTTTATACTGGTATGTTGCCCTGTCATTCTTCCATAGAACTAGTGTGAATTCTTCTGGTGTGTATATATGTATGTAATATTATATATATATTATATATATATAAAAAATAATATTTTCCACCCACCCTTCTAATTTTCCACAATGCAAGAGTTAGTTTTTTTTTTCTCCCCTCCCTTCCACTTTAATTTCTTGTCTTTTACCTTGATTTGTAATTGAAACAATGCTTTGAAGTTTTGTCTTTATATTAAAATGTCTGTATTTTAATACATTGTATTGTGGTGGTGCTTCAGTACTTGAGCAGATGGGTTGGGTTTTTTTGCTTTCTTTACATTTCAAATGAAGATTGCAATCTGTATCCTCTGCAGCACGAGTGCAAAGATCCCCTTCAATACTCTCTGGTTGCCAGAGCAGTGGACCTGCAAGACTCCTGTATTCTTTCACTGTCACTGAGTGTATCAACTTGGGCAACTGACTTGACTTTAGCTGTGACGGTAGACTATTCATTTTGGGCCTCTAAACCCCTATAAAGCTCTGCATGGTCTTCCGAAGCACTAGCAATTGAAAATCACATTACAAAAAGCTTTCCCCCGACTCTTGCTAAGTAACTTGGCTGATCAACTTAGTTCAGCTTGCCTTCGATTCCTGGGTTTAAACTCTCCTGCCTGGAGCAGAAGTGATAGTTTAATAAATTGGTTTCTTGCAGCGGAGGCCAAAGCCTTAACTATTCAAAGCATTCACATGCTTCACTGAATATGGCTGGACTTTATGTGAGGAACTTACATGGTCACAGCAACACACTGATCAGGTGTCCCATTCTTGGACACAT
Source organism: Dermatemys mawii (assembly GCA_007922305.1). Taxonomy (NCBI): domain Eukaryota; kingdom Metazoa; phylum Chordata; order Testudines; family Dermatemydidae; genus Dermatemys; species Dermatemys mawii. The sequence continues at coordinate 8,635,810 of ML677376.1, read as the reverse complement.
TTTCTGGAGTCCTTCCTTTGCAAGGCTTCCCTACAGTGAGTCAAGCTCCAGTAGCAGAAGGCATGTCAGAAGAGAATTCAGTAGCCTTGGGCCTGTAGAGGGGATAATATTGGCTGGCCCTTTGGGCTTATTAGCTGCTCCTGCTATGACGGGTGGGCAAACTACAGCCCGCGAGCCCCTCCTAACTGGCCCTGAGCTCTGGCTGGGGAGGCTGCTCTGGCCTCTCCCCCACTGTCCCCCTCTCCTGCAGCCTCAGCTCATGGCGTGAGCAGTGCTCTGGGGCAGTGGGTTTGTGCGACAGTGTGTCTGGCTCCGGGCCAGACATGCTGTTCGGAGCAGCATGATAAGGGGGCTGGGGGGTTGGATAAGGGCCAGAGGATCTTGGGGGTGGTCAGGGAATGGGGTGGGGGTTGGATAGGGCATGGGAGTCCCAGAGGGCCTGTTGGGGGTGGGGGTGTGGCAGTCATGACAGGGAGCAGGGGGGGTTGGATAGGTGGTGGTGTCCCAGGGCAATGGTTGGGGGTGAGGGGGGCGATCAGGGGACAAGGACGGGGGGCGGGGGCTTAGATATGGGGGGGTTGTCCAGAGGGGGCAATTGGGGCAAGGAGTGTGTGTGTGGGGGGTGGATAGGTCGGGGGCTCTTAAGGGAGCATTTGGGGTGTGAAGTGGGTGGGGGTTGGATGGGGGTTGGATGGGGGCAGGGGCAGGCTGTTTGGGGAGGCATGGCCTTCCCTACCTGACCCTCCACACAATTTTGAACCCCCGTGTGGCCCTCTGGCCAAAAAGTTTGCCCACCCATGCTATGGGATCTCTTCTAGTGGGGCTGTAACAGCAATCTCCTACCTAACTGCCCTATTCCTAGCAGCTGCTGTTGATTTCCACAAGGGGATCTGCCATGCCCACTTCACCTCCCATGCTGCAGCCAACCATTCGGGCTCAGACAAGGGTGATGCTTTAAGCTAGTTTAGTCTTTCTGTTGACTCTCCTACAGTTACACCTCTGGTCTGCTGTTTGCTTCCTTCCTGTACAAAGGGACATTTTGTTTTGAGGAGTTCAGCATGGGCAAACATTAGGGTAGGAGTTTCCAAAGCCCCTAAGTTAACAGCACAAATCCCCCTGAAAGTCAAGGGAGCTTAGGTATGAATGGAAATCCAACTCTTACTGACTGAAACTTCGATGCCCCTTTAAACCTCTTTCTTTTTGAAGAAAATGCACAGGGGATTCTTACACAGCAGCTGCAACTTACACCCAGGTTAAAACAATTAAAAGTGTTTATTTAAAACATTGATTGTACAACCTATGGATGGCATCAGTCTATAATGCTTTTGTTAGAGCAACTAACCACAAAAAAGATCCTGAACAGATGATAAATCTTTTGCATGTAAATGACCAGTAATAAGATTTCTAGAATCGTGTCCCCTTAATCCTGAAATGTAAAGCTAGTTCTAGTGAGTTACTGGGCACAATCTGTGCTCAGATAACTATTCACAGCATCTGTCTTCATACATTCAATTAAGTAATGAAAGTGAAATTTACGTACCTCCTAATGTAAGCAAAGAGCTGGAGCTGTTTCTTGCTCACCTACTGTACTCCCCCAAACCCTAACAAAATGCCCATTTCTATACAGTGTGCAACGATAACCGTAAGCTTAACATCTGCCCTTTGAAAGGGTAACAAGAAAAAGCTAGTGTTTTTGTACAGGGAAGTCAGAAGAGGGAATATTTATACAGCAGTTTGAGTGGTCTAAGTAACTTAACGCTCCAGTTCTGAAATCTTGGCTCTCACAAGCTATGTTCACATGGCCAGCCACCTGCATGGATTTTAAATATGGTCAGATTTCTCAAGTACAGTGATTAGGCTGCTAAGGGACAATCCGGTAAAACCAACATGGAGACCTGAGTCAGCCAGAGTACTAGGCAATGCTGATTCTAAAGGCAAGTGCACAAAAGCAAGCCGGCTGAACAATCAAAGAGGGTCTGAGCATGAGAAATATTGGGTGTAATCTTTCCATAATTCAGATCTGGTTTATTCTGTATGAAACTACTGTGTTTCCCAGCTTTCTTCTAGCTAAAAAAAGCTCCAGCTTCCCTAATGTGATGTACCGATGTTATGGAGTTAGTAAAAAGCCTGCTCCTGTCTTAGGCTGAGTTGTCTTAGCTGTCTTGCAGGAGACAAGACACTGGGAATACAATTCTTGCTCTCTAGCTGCTGACACACTGGGGATGGGAATGTAACTGTTACAACAGAGTTCAAAGCACCCTCTTAAACACCATTTCATGGGTCAGCTGCTATGGAGCCTTTGCCTCAACTTAGGTGAAAGTGGGCAAGGACTTTAATTGCAGCACCCGGCCAACTGCTGGAGCTAAGCCTGCTTCATTAACCGTGGAGACTTCAGCAGCCCCTAGACAGCATGAGCCATCTTTGAACACACCTTGTCCTTCATCTCCGAGCGGAGTGCCGTGCTCAGTACCAAACTGCGGAGCTGTGTGCTGCTCTACCTCAGGCCCAGACAAGGGTTGCTTGAGAAGACAGTCCAGGGGCAGCTGAGGTTCTCTAAAGCACAAGTTCTGACTCTTGCTTAATCCTCTGTTGCTGCTTCCCAGGGCTATGACCAGGAAGGCACGGGCTGTGCTCCCCAGGTGTTCCCAAGCCTCCCCCACTCCTACCAGCCAGAGATTCACCACTGAGCAGCCTGTGAGAGTCACAAAGCAGTTACAGCTTCTGCCAATCACCCAACCTGCAGGCTGCTCTCTAATAGCATTCTGTGGGGACAGGCCAACAGATCAAACAAGTGCACTACATCCTCTTTACCACCTGCTACAGGGCTTGTCTGCTGAGTCCTAGAGCTGCATGTAGAAGCTACTTGCATTAGCTTCCACTGAACACACGTGGTTCTAGTGAAGACATGGGCAGGGCCCCTACCTCCCATCTCGACTGGAGATAGTACAAGACATCAGCTGCAACATTTGACTAAAACATGTAGCCTCCACTAATGTTCTAACCCGTAACTATTTCCACCTTGGGAGTCTCCGAAGTAATAGTGCTACGTGCCTGAAGCAATTGCCTCCTGCAGTGGAAAGCTGCCTCTTAGCTTGAGAGTCTGTCCCTATGCACTCGAGTGACGGTTAGTGCTAACAGACTCTGCACTGTTTAGCCAGCAGGTTCAAGCCAGCAAGAGGCCCAGCCATGTCTCTCTAGCCACTAGCACTGCCACAGAACTCATGCCTGAGTGGCCCTTCACTGCTGGCAGACTTACAGGGGTTAAAGCAGGTTTGTTTCCATCCAAAAGCAAATCTCTGCAGAGGTGCCGGGGCAAAATGCTGGTCCCTGCTCGGTTATTGATGACAAAGACATCTGAGGAGAAGGGGGCCTGCAGCTCAGCCCTCCCCTTGGGGTGGCTTTGGAGAAAAACACCTTAAGAGAAAACTAGGTCAGAGCTCCCAGCCCTCTCCAGCAATCCCTGGGCATTGCTTTGGTCTTTTCTGCTCAAGCTGCTGAGGTGGAGGGGTGCTGGATAGTGAGTAAAGCCTGGCCTGAGACCGTCTCCCGCTCAGTATGGACAAGAGGAAGTTCTAGACCCCACACTGTTCCAGTAATGGGGACTACAGCAGCATTCACCCACCTGCTTTTGCTAGCCACACAGCAGGCCCCCTGCTCTGGGAAGCCACTGCACAGCACCCCCCCCAGGCAAGGGAACAATGCCACTAGGACCCACAGCTTGCTCTCAAGGTCACAGGGAGGAGTTTGGCTTAGGTTGCCTCACTGCCGCTGTCTTTCAAACCTTTGCTTTGCTCATGCCTGGGCACTGGTGAGAAAGCTGCACCCCTACCTGCGGGAAGGCAGAAGTGTATTTTAAGGATGCCGTAGGGTGGCTCATGGTAGCTGGATCCATTTGTACAAGTTTAAAATTAGACCTTAGTGACAGTGGTGAGCTGAGACAGGCCACGGGAACCCTGGGTAGATGCTGCTGCCTTGGGCACATGTTCCAGTGCAACTGCTTCTGCTGCTGTATGTGTAAGAAAATGCCCCCTGCAGCCACGCTGTCAGCTGGGGACGGTCAGTAACCCTCCATCAGTTACCCCTGTTTAGAGCAAGGGCTAGTTTCTCCTCCCTCGGGGGTAGCCATTCATAACAGAGGAGGGCTTCCCCTACCTGAAACAGCTGCTCTCTACAGCTGTCTTCCACAGCCAAAGAGTGTGCAGTGCAGACCTAGCAGCTGGAGTAGGCCCGACCGAGTTAAAGTAAGGGAGAGAGGGGAGTCTGGCATTTCAAGGCCAAGGACCCCACCGCCATGAGCAAAGGAATGTGATCAGCCAAAAAACACCCCCTTAAGGACAGCCCCCGCTCCTCCCTTTGAGATTTGCAAAATTGGCTAAAGCCAACAGAGCATCAGCCACCAGCTGGCTCAGGACACTCAGCTGACAAACTCCAGCCACCAGGGGGCACAGCAGGCTGCCTGCCTGCAGAGCTGGATAGCCAAAGCCCTGAGGCTGGTCCCAGCAGAAATGCTGCCACTACTGGCATGTTTTTGGCATAAAAGAGACCTGGGCCTCATCCCTGCCTTATAATAGCACCGGGTGCTGGAAACAAGTGGGCCGCTCCCACCGGGACAAGTCAAGCCTTGTTTCCACATCAGCAGCAAAGCTGAAATCCCCAGGGACTCCTGATGAGGACTTTCAACAGCCCTAGGAGCAAGCGGCTGGTGAGTAATGGGCAGCCCACGGGTCCCTCAGCCTAGCAGTTTTATGGTCAATCAAGTTAAAGCTGACATAGCCCTGGCTAGTTAAGACTCTTGCTGCTTCTACAACACAATAGAGAGATGGGAGCTCCGGGGGGCTGAAGACAAACAAGAAGGGGTGTGTGCAATGAATCCATTAAAAAAGACATACAAATTATCTGGCCCATAAATAAGTCACTTGGTCCCAGGAGCTCCCCATGGCAGGGGTTTGGTGTTTTCACCCCCCACTCCCTACAAGGAGGTGGCTGAATGCCAGGTAAGCCCCACTGGAGGTGGGTGGGAGCGGAGGCTGCCAGCTTACAGCTTGCGTGTTCCCAACTGGAATCGGGCTTCCTCGGAGATTCCATACTGCTCCAGGGGGTCCTGCGGCAAGAGCACATGCCCGTAAGTAAGGGGGCGCGAGACCCCCAGCCTGCCTTTCCTGCACAAGCCAAGGGAGGTTTGCCCAGGCTCTTCCTTTGAAGGTCTCAGTGCCTCCCAGAGCTACAGTACACGGGGACAAGCTGCAGCACATGAGATTACACAGTCAGCGCCATTCATTTACTTAAGGCCTGGGCATCAGATTAGGGTCAAATTAACTCCTAGACTGAGCAATTCCTAATCAAAGCAGGAAACACAGGGTGGTGGGGATGGGGAAGGGTGGTGGGGATGGGGAAGGGTGGCAAAGAACCATCCATCAGCCCCTCTTGCGGCTGTAAGACAATCAGCTATGGGGGCCGGGTTTTTTTAAATCATCCTAGTACAGAAGCGTGTGTGCTGGTGTCACAGTCCCCTTAGGGCTTGCTGGTCTCTCCGTGAGAAAGCCGGAGCAGGGCAGAGATGGGGAAAGCCCATGACTGCACTGGCAGAAGGGTGAAGGGATCTTCCATAGCCCTGTCTGATTTTGCCAGGTTCAAACATTCAACGTTACATTAGTTAAAGCTCCACCCCATGAGACCAGCTGGGAATTAGGACAATTACACGCCTGCTTCATAGCAAGCCCCGTAGAAGACAGGCCATGCCATAAGCACTGTGCATTGCAGAGGCAGGTACTTTACCTGAGCACCAAGCCTCTGAAGGACAGAGTCCCAGCTACCCCCATCCACCAGTGCCACTGCACTGAGCACGATCCAACCTGGCCTTCTGCACAGGAGGCATGACGTTAAATGGGCCATTGCTGCGGCACTCTGCACAGCAACAGTGGAAGCACATTCTTTAAAACTGACTGGAAGCTCTCACGGGGATGGTTTCAAGAACTAAGTTATTAAGGGGTTGCTCTTTCCCATGGGCTGCAAGGGATAAACACAGTCTCCCACAGTATGGACTGCTCCAATTCTCTCCCTGTATAAACGAGGTAGTGAGCCCCCCGCCCCACCCTCGGGATTGACAATTCCTGGCCTCGACAGAAGGAAAGGGGCTGGTGGCTGAGAAATCGGGGACACTCACCTTCCCTGTCATCTTTTGAATCTCATTCCGATAGAAAATCAAACTTCTTCTCATGAACTCGTAGCTGTAAGACAAGGAGTGTCTGGCTGAATCAAGGGGCTGGATTTCACAGGCTGTGCAGAGCCTGAAGGAAGGTCCCAGCTTGCAGCAGTACTAGTGGGGTATATGGCAGACTCCATGCTAGCTGCCCAGTGGGCATTTTCCCCACAGGCCACTGCAAAGGACCATTTGCCACAGTCACCTTCCCAGCTTTGTCAACGGAGCGAACACGCTTCAGGTCGCATTGTGGAGTGACATGTTCGGGAAGCAACAGAGCTCAGCCTGCCGTGCTGGCAGATTTCCTGCTGCAGTGGCGGTGATCAGGGAAGTTCACCGAACAGCAAGCGGAAGGACAAGTCCCGGTCCAGGAACAATTCCCTATTCAATGACCAAGATAATAACGTAGACGAGATGTCTCTACAGCCAGGCCACTGTTTTTCTCCCGACTGCACTGGGCAGAGAGCTTCCTCTTCTTCCCGCAACTCCAGCAGGGCACGCCCAGCGCTGAGCTGCGTTCTGAGGACAGCACAATGGTGAAGTCCCCCCGCCCAACCCGCTGCCCTACCTGGCTCTTCGGAGAGCCTCTATCCACTCTTGGCATTGCTCCTCGGTGTCACATTCAAAGGAGTATTTCCTGTCCGGCTCCTCAATGAAACCTGCCGGGGACAAGGAATGGAGGGTTGAGAAATGCTCCCTGCACCCACCGGCAGGTGTCACTACGCGTTCCTCAACACAGGTTACCCCTTCGCTTGTGCCAGGCAACAACTCTCCTTTCATTTATTTGAAAAGGGCAGGAAATCCACTGCCAGAAATGAGTAGGACCAGGCTCCAGCCCCCTTTCTCCTCTCCCCACCATCTCCTCACTCAAGCCCCTTGTGTAGCATGGCCTCTGATGCACTGTCCCCTCCCCTCTTTCCATAGCAAGGACACACCCAGCCTCCCGGTCTTATCACTTATCAGTGGGACTAAAGCTTTAGTCAGTTGCTTTCAAACCCCCCAGGTGCAGTTTGCAGCAGAGCTGCTGTGAACCCCCCAGGAAAGCCAGCGGCGGCAGCAGTGCCCCCTTCGTTTGTCACTGGCACAGCCCAGGAACCCCCCAGTCATGTTATTCTCTTGGCAAAGTTACAGAGCAGCCAACTGGAGAAAGGTCATTGCCAGCAACTGTCCACTGGAAGTGACACAGACCTGGTGATGGGGGTTCATCTCCCCCTTAATGCACATTTACAATGACTCGGGGTCACGGATCTATTTGCACCTTTCATCCCAAAAGATACCCTACCAAAGAGCTGTATGAAGGATACACAAAGGAATCTGCTCATGCACCATTGCAATGCAGCCACCTCTGGGGTGGAACGGAGCAGCTGTTTAAACCACACCAAATTTCAGGAGAGGCAGCAACGAGCACCACATTTCAAAGCTTCAGCAGGGAACGTAACGAGGGAGAATGTAGCTGAACAAGTTGGAATTTGACCAGGACAGCAATCCTAACCCCTCAGTTCTTGAAGAGAGCCACCATCTCTTTAATGACCACAAGCTGAGGATAGGAGAGTTCTACATATACAGAGGGGGCAGAAATGAGATGAATTAAGATACCCTAGAAGCAGGAACTGATCCATCTTGGCTCTTTTCCAAAAGCTGGCACTGCTGCAGAGTAGAAATTGACTCCCTGTGTGACTTCAGTGCTTTACCAAGATCATATCAGACCCCTTAACTAATTAGCTCTGCTCTTCGGGATATAATTAGTGTAGATCTGGGCTCCAGCTTGGAGGTAACTCAGCCAAATTGCATCACCAAATCCCTCTATGCAAAGCGGTGCAGGCAGACATGTTAGGGAAGGAACTGCCACCTTGGCCTGCTTTGTTGCTGACCTGCAACCTGCCATGCTACTGTGTCGAGCTTTGGGATACCTGGAGTGCAGGACAGTCATTCCAGTGGGATGGCCGGGAAGGGCTGGATGGCTCAGTGGGGTGGCATGAATCTGTCACTTTCTGAGCATCTGACAGACTCTGGCCCAGGACAGCAGTGACAGAGCTGCTGGCTCATCACTGGTCCATCTGAAGTGGGTTTTGGTGGGTCTCAAACATGTGTGAACATCACTAATTGGCCCATTTTGCTGGCAGGCTGAGAGAATTCCCCTGGGGCCCTGGGAAAGGGATCCTTCCGGAGCAGGAGACACGGTTGGGATGGCATGGGAAGTGAGCAGTGCTCTTGCTGTCCCATTCAGGGGATACGAGAGTCCGATCTGATATGATCTTGGTAAAGCACTGAAGTCACACAGGGAGTCAATCTTGGGTTACTGCTACTGCTGAAGGCGAGGGAAGGCCCCAGGGCAGCAGGGACTCAGGCGACAGGCTGGTGCCCATGCAGCTCTGTCTAGGCACACACTGTTTCCAGAGGGTTCAGGGGAGACAGTGGGAGTTCACCTCCGTTCCAGCAAGCGGGGACAGAAGGCTCCACCCGTTGAAGCAGCTGCGCTTGACAGCCAGGCCAACAGATATGGGGATGGCCTTGGAGGAAACATCCTGTTATTTTTGCCACATACCATTTGCACAATGATTACTTGTTGGATGAAAGGCTGCTCACAAAGGACAACACGCCGCGAGCCAGCTGGAGCCACTGCTATCAACACAAGGCCAAACAGCATGGCGGGAGTACCGGGGCTAGGACAGCCCCGACAAGTGCTTTATCTGAGCCGCTTCATTTTATTTTTACCAGAAAGAAAGGGCCTAGATGCAGCAAGGCGCCACTATCCCATCTTCCCAGACAGGAATTTCCACTGGGGTTTAACAATTCATACACTTCCACAGCTCCTTTCATCCCACAGAGCTCAACAAACGGCCCCAGGGATCACTTCAGCCAGCAATGAAGTGCAGCCCGCTTTGGGGCAGAGCACAGCAGCTACTTAGCACACAGCAGCACCGTGCCGCGGTTTAGGAGAGGGAGCGCAGAACTGAAAATTCTTATTGAAAAGCCTGTTGATAATGCAAAGGGGAGTCGAGAGGCAAAATAGATCATTTGTCCAGAGCACCAGAGCTAGGATCCTGACTGACCAGATGGGAAATGGGGTCTTCAGTGACCATAAGTGCTCAGGGTTTTGGTTTTCACACCTCAGCCACGAGACTCCCTCTTCCGAAGCACAGTAATTATACCAGGAGGTGGCAATGATGGAGTACAGAGAAGGAATCCCCAACACCCATTCCTCCAACACCCAGGATTTTCCTTAAGTGTCTCCCCTTTCAAGTACTGCCTCTGCCCCATCTGAGATCTGACATGCCACCACAATATGGTCCATAATCTGACTCCAGAAATGTTTACACTTGCCCTTCCTCTGCTTGACTGAGAAGGGAAAAGTTACACAGCACGTCTTAAGGAGAGGGAAATCCATGAGAATCTTTATCCAAAACTCACTGATTGAAAAGACATTCTCCTCTTCTTTGGAGATTCTACAGTGTTCCAACAGCAAAGCTCCAATTGGCTAGAAAGAAACCCAAAGAGAAGGTTTAAGACACCGCTCCTCATTGTTCAGCCAGTTCTATAAATATGCAAGACATCGTTGTGAGAAAGGGAACACAGAGTGACGCGGGGGACACAGTGCCTGATTCATGAGAGAAAGATATAACTGAAGAGATGCTAGTGCAGAAACTACATTTCCCAAGGTGTTTTAGTTCTTTGGTACTATCTAGATAGTCACAGCTCTTTCGCGGTTTCCCATGTTTAGGTTGCTATAGCAGGTCTTTCACAGCAACTCAAGCAAGGAAAAATATTTTTAAAGATAGGAAGACACTGATAAACCACAAAAACTACCGAGGGATGGACTTCGGGGAAGGCGTCAAACCATGAATAGAACTAAGTGAGTTTAACGTGGAGTGTTCTTTAGACAGCCAATTTCTTTGTGTCTGCAGTCAGGCTTCACTGTATAGATTTTGTGATGATTAGTATTTATACAGTGCTTTGGACATCTATATTTGCTCAGTATCATTTTGGTGATTTAATAAACAGCTCAGTGATCTGCCCAAAGGGAGGTGAAGGTAAAAGTTTATTTCTAGTTCTCCAGAATTGAATCTGCAAAGCAAGTTTGTCTGGAAGGTGCAGCAGGACAAACTGAAATCCAAATTTAGGTTTGGTAAAGAAAAAGCTTGAGACTTTGCAGAAAACTAGTGGAATATGTCAGTGCCTTCAAACAATACAATTTATTTTAAAACAGTTTATTTTAAACGAATTAATTTCACATGCAAAATTTGTAGCTCATATATTTGTGCACTGAGCTAGGGCATTAGCAACCAGAGAGCAAAGCTAAGTACAAACAAAAGTGAAACTGACTATTTTATTCTTTGTGCAAGCTGAATGAGACAAACAGAAGAGAGAGGAAAGATTTTTTTTTTTTAAATCAACTCAGTTTTAAGAAAAGGTGTTATTTGTATCATGGCTAAGTATCCCTTCAGCACACACTATTCTAAGCTTCCAAACTATTTTTGGAACATCTACCCCTAAACACAAAGGGAAATATTTATAGTCTCTTATGGCCAGGACAAGTAGCAGAAGCAGCCAAATTCATGTAAGCAGCAGTGGAGGGAAATCTGCTAGTGGGAATGCCCTCTAGACTCATGCAGTCAGAGCTCTAACAGACAGTGAAGTGTGGCATCTTCTTGACCAGATCTTGTGATTGTGACTCTCAGAGATAGACAGATTAGGAGAGAACACCTTAAAGTGAGAGTGCAAGGATTCTTAGGCCACTTGTATTTGTGATTGGCACAAACTACAAAATCATCACCCCAAAAACCTTGTCTTCAAGGCTGTTAAATGGCATACTAACAGCAGTGCCATGCTGCACTCATCATGCATCTCACAGCCAAGCACTTTATAAAGTGGGTTTTATTATTACCAATGAAGAAACAACGGCAGATAGATCAAATGACTTGCTGAAGAACATGCATCAAGTAATTTGCAGGAACAGAACACAAGAATCCCCAGCTCTCAACCAGACAATGCCCTCACACACTTATAAAGGTCCAATATTAATAAAACACAGTTTTACATTGCTTCAGTTTTCTTTTTACTATTATCATGTCTGGCCCATAAGCAATGACGCAGTTATTGTTTACGAAGGAACCCCGGTTCCATTGCTAGGGGATGAGTCTAAATTTAAAATCTAGTTTCACGTAAATGAATTGCAGTCTTGCGGGAAAGCGTGGCAATGGTGGTGTTTCTGAGATCATTCCTGCACCATAGTACCAGAACCACAGTGGCCAGGGTTGGGCAGCACGGTGGTTACTTATCAGACCTAGGCCAAGAAGAGGTTTCCTTATGTTTGTCAAACACCAACAGCGAATGCCACATCATGAGTATTTCAATTGTACGTTCTTCAGGGCATGGACCATCTAATACTGTGTTAGTACAGTGCCTAGTACAAAGGGATTTTAACTCTTGGTTGGTTCTTAGACACTGCAGTAATAAACACGTTAAATAATAAGACAGGTTCCTGCGGCACCAGCTCTAACCAGCACACGCAGCCAGTTTGCAGAAGCAGGTTATTTCTATACCTCTGCTTCATCTGTTCGGAAGTAGAAGAGAAAGTTGACGACAAGCTTCACGAGGCGTTTCTTCAGCACTGCAAAGAAAAGAGAGCATTCAGAAGCGAAGGATGGAGAACTGGAGCTGTTTGGGAAGGGAAGAGACAGGCACATTCCATCTTCACTGGTACACAGCAATGTGCTGTTAGGTTGCATCTCTGCTTCACAGATTATATGGACCCTACGGGGCAGCTCCATTAGAATTGAAATCACCACTGCCTATTTAAGCAGCTTCTGGCATTTAATTCTCCATTGAAAAGCTCTTTGGCGACCACACCTCAAGCAAACTTGAGCTCATCCCGGACTCACCAGCTTTAGCCAGGACGTTGCTGATGAAGTATAAAACTACAACCACGAGTGCTCCCATAGCACCTCCCAGCTGGTAGGATCTCAGTGCATGCCCCCAACTGTACATACTATGCCACAGAAAGGCAGCTACCTGCAGGGCAGAGAGAGGAAGCCCACCCCCTCACCAACATGGGAAGAGAGGAGAAGAATTCAGGGGCAGAGATAGCAGTGTAATCTTCCTCTCTTAGAGAAAGCACCCCCACGGTCCCCAATATCCCCACAGGGCTATGCCCAGTGCAGGGGGCTGGACGGAGCTGCCAGGGGAGGAAGGGAAAAGAGAGAGCTGCAACGGGGAAGGGGGCAAATAACTGGCTCCTGGGTGGGAGAAACTGATCCCCACTCCCCTCGAAAGAACCCCCTCCCCCCAGGCATAGCCCCTCCCCCCATCTTCCCAAACCCCTCCCCCATCCTTACGGCTCACCCAGCACACCTCAGATCCTGTCCCCCCCGACACACACCTTGGTCCTGGCTCTCCCCTCCCCCACATACCCCAGCTCTGCTCCTCTGCCCCTCCCCCACAGCTCTACCCTCCCCCCCACCCCTGCTCCTCTGCCCCTCCCCCACAGCTCTACCCCCCGCGGCTCCGCTCCCTCACCGCTCCCCTTCTTGGGCACCCGCATCAGGATCTCCGCCGCCTTCTCCGCCGGCTGCCGGGACAGGGACAGCAGCTCCCGCTCGCTGTAGCGCATGGCGACTCCCCTCCCCCTCCCCCGCCCCCGCCCCCGCCGCCCGC
>ML677376.1:8490883-8617957 GCA_007922305.1 Dermatemys mawii | reverse complement strand
CCCCCCCCCCCCCCCCCCCCCCCCCCCCCCCCCCCCCCCCCCCGGTTGGGGGGGGGCAGTTGAGCTCTGGGGCTGGGTTGGGTTGGCGGGGGTGGGGGGCATTGTTCTGTGAGGCCGTTGTGTCTCTGTAGCAGTGGAGCAGGCTGGTGCTGGGACAGGAGCGCCTAGCCCTGTGTTGGGGCTGAGGGGCTGTGAGACCACATGGCAGGCGGAGGGTCAGGACATTCACAGGAGGCTGGTTGTCCCCTTGCTGAACTCGAGAGCAGAGGAGGGTGTATGGGATTTGGGGCAGAGGTCGGTCTTTCCTTCTGAAAATCAAAGGCCACGTTTCGTTTCTGGTTTTCAGAGGGAATGAGCAGCCCCGTCCCGAATTCTACACGCGCCAGCAGCAAGAGCGATGGTTGTTCAGCACCTCTGACAATCCAGCCTCTGGCTGCAGTCTAGTGACTGTTCTCTAACGCGTGAGGCAGCACCTGTACCTTCCAGGCTTGCCCTCAGGAGCAGATCTGAGCATCAGAGACTGAGGTGATGGCATGTTCTGAAAATCCTAGGTGGCTCTGTGCTTTTAACATGTACGCTGAGCCACTACGCAACTTGAAAATAAGTGTGTTCATTGGTGCAATGCTAATGGTAAACTTACTCAAAGTAAGCTGTCATTAATGAGGATTATTACGTTATCGTGCAGTTGTGCCCTGAGGCCCCACTCAAGACCAATACTTTTGGTGCTTCAAGTAGCAAAGTACAAACATTTCTGACAACACGGTGTCTGCCCCAATTTGCTTATAGTTGATGTCCAGTATTTTTCTGCTTATTGTTTAGTTCTTGTATCATTTGGTTCTTTTATGTGTAGAATACTTGAAGTGCAGTGCAAGACACAGTACTTACTGCAAATCAATGATTTGTAGCCATGCCGAATTTCAAATTGTGTTACATATCCCACTTTTACAACACAGAGCTTGGCCAGTAGACGTGCCCACTAATTAGTAGTTTTCTGACATTTTTGCCTCATTTGTGAGTCTATTAAATATCTCAGGCGAAAGTGCAGAATCATGTAACAAAGTAAAATATGTAAATGGAGCCATGAAAATGAACTCGCCTATGAAACTGCCCAAGGCTCCCATCAAGCCAGTGTATTAGGTGTGCTAGTGCTTTTTGGGGTCTGAATCTGATCCTGCATCGCTTCCTGTGGTACATAGTAGCCAGCGGGCTTCTTATGAGAGTCGGTCTGTTGACATGGGGTTTGTGCTGAAGAAATGAGGTTGGAAAACTTGGTGGGCACGTTGGGTGAGAGAGCCTGCTAGCAGATCTTGAGAGATTTGGGAGCAGGAGAATTGGTTACTCCCTTATTCAAAGGCTGCTCTGGAATCTTGACTTTGAACATGGCAGGGGATGAAATTCAACCAGAGTCACTTCAACACTTGACTGCTTCCGTTGGGCTCTCTACAATCCAGCTGCCAATGAAGGAACATAATGTAGCTTTAAAATAATGACTCACTGTGAATTGTACTCTATTTTCCCCAGGCTCCTTTTCTCACCTAAGGCACTTGAAGTGCAAAAGCCTCAATCATGGATTTTCAGCATCGCCCTGGAGGTAAAACTGGAAGTGGAGGCGTAGCCTCATCTTCAGAAAGTAATCGAGACCGCAGGGAGAGGCTTCGGCAGCTGGCTTTGGAAACCATTGACATCAACAAGGTGAACTTTGATCTCCTCATGTACGTAAAGAGAATAGACCTATTAAATCTCACCAAAGAGCTGTGTTACAGGATTGCCTTAAACTGAACAGGTGTTCAGGAAAATATTCTTAATAAAAATGGACTTCAGCTTTTAAAGAAGTAATATTTAAATGGCCATAGGGAATGAGTATTACACTGCGCCAAATTCCAGGACTTGCTATATTCAGGCCAAGGTCAATACCAAAAAAGAATCAACTACTAGACTGAAGGAGCAGCTATAGTTTCATGTGTATTATCCTGTAGACTACTTGGGCTAAATATGTGTTAGAGTGATAGTCGTGTTCATCTGTATCATTTTTAATCCTTCTGAAAGGAATGTTAGTCTCATAATTGAAATCAATGAGCCTAAGATTCCTCTTTCCAGTCCAGGAATGATCATGCCTTATGTATACTAATTCCCTTTGTCTAAAAATTCAGTGTAGTGTAGGTTGCTGATATTTGGATATGACTTTTCTCATTCAGTTCTTGTTCTCTTATCTTCTCCTTAGGATCCTTATTTTATGAAAAATCACTTGGGTTCTTATGAATGCAAACTGTGCCTAACGCTGCACAACAATGAGGTGAGTTGAGCATCTGCCTGTTGATTTTAGTGGAAAACCACCGTTCTAGAATTGTGTCCGGTTCTGGCAAGTTTGATTCAGAGCTTGTGGGGGCAGTGAGAGTAACGCCCATTTAAAATTACACTATAGATCGT
Source organism: Dermatemys mawii (assembly GCA_007922305.1). Classification (NCBI taxonomy): domain Eukaryota; kingdom Metazoa; phylum Chordata; order Testudines; family Dermatemydidae; genus Dermatemys; species Dermatemys mawii. The sequence continues at coordinate 8,615,530 of ML677376.1, read as the reverse complement.
GCTCTGGTTTTGTGCTCATTCTACACATGATTCAACGCAAATTCTTGTGCCATACAAAATGTGGTGCTGATGTTAAATATGAACATTATTAGGGAACGGATCCAAGAATAGCATAGAAACTGGCATCTATCTTCAAAGCAATAAAATGTTAGCTACCTCTCAGAAATTTCCAAATACAATATCTTTTCATGTTACGCCGTTTCTCAGCATTACATGTTAATGTGGGCTCCCCTTCAGAGCAGTTCTGTTCAAAAGGACTTTCCTTTGAATTAATCCAAACTGTTGTTGTGTTGGGGGTGTATTTGAATAAACTTCTAGTGTGTCAACTTCAATCCTTTATCAAGCTTGAGTGAATGTCTTTAGGTATTCTGTCTACTCTACTGCTGAGTATAATAGACACACTGTTGTGCTGTCTTCAGATGTAACCCCTTTGAGATGATTGGATTTCCAAGGTGATGACTCCTACAAACTGGCTATTTTTTGTTTTGTTTTGGAGGATACTGGTTAGAACTTATCCCTGTATCTAACTTTGTGACAACAGGTTCTTACAATACCTAAGACCAGTAGAAATGTGTCTGTGAATTAAAAATTAAAAAAAACAGTGGAAAGGTTTTATTCAGCTGAAAAAGCTAGACTGCGTTTGCAGTGCTCCACAGCACAAAGCTAGTGCAGGCAAGCTAGAAAGTGGTTGTTGAGAAATTGAAACCAAGTAAGTAAATTTACCATTTCATATTATTTCACTTTTAATAATAAAAAAGTTTAGATGTACCTTAAAGACATCTGTCTTTTTTAAATGATTAACTTGATGATTTCTTTGTAAGAGCTAGAAGAAGGATCATAATTATATGGATTGGGGTTGGTTTTCATGGGTAGGGGAGTGGTAGATCCAGACTCTTGTCTGAAGCAAGTACCACCCCACAGCCCTGCTGTCAAAATCCCTCCACAGCTCCCTATGTGATCTGTTACCCGACTGCCAGTTCCTGAACTGCCCATTCGGTGTATAGGAGTGGGAAAGGGTGTGAGTTGTGAGAGGTAAGGAAGTGGAGGGTTGGTTTTCTTGGGGACATGCAGCAGACGAAGGGCTGGATGATTGAGAGTTGAGTTGGTGGAAGGGATGGATGAGGCCCTGAAAACAAAAATATACATTTTTCCACTTCCTCAGTACAATGAGGAGAAATAAATTTTTCCTTTATTCTGTAAGGGTTAAAATGGCAGCATTTCTTAGAGTTTCCTTCACAAGGCAGCTTAACTCCAATAGTATCTAATATTATCTAAAATAGTATTTAATTTTCTTGTCTTATTTTGTTGCAGGGAAGCTATTTAGCACATACCCAGGGGAAAAAGCATCAGACCAATTTGTAAGTTTTTAACTGCAGCATTTTCCAGTCTCTGGACATTTTAAAATACACAATCAAAGCTTATACCCGGTATATATTAAAGAGTAACAAATACCTCATCCCCAAGTTTTGTTTTGCAATAGAAATCAGTGTGCAAACTTAGTTTTGCTGTATGCAGGAGGTGAAACAGTCTGGTTTGGTTTTTAAGCTTCCCTCTTTCCCTGGGTGCAGCCCATTAAGTAGTTCTTATTCTCAGTCTCATTTCTTATTCTTGTGTATTGAGTGATTTAAAGTGGCTGAACACAAGGTGGCTGCTGCTGATGGTGAGGAGTATCTGGGAAGCCATTACACACAAACACATTGTACCTGACATCACTAAAATACAAATATGGTTAAAGCATTAGCCCAGGATGTGGGAGACCAGGTTTAATCCCCTGCCCTGCAAAACAGACTTCAGGTGTAATCCTGATCGACTGTCTGTGCCTCAGTTCTCCAACTCTAAAATGCAAATAGTGCTACCCTGCCTCTCAGGGGGGTGTTGGGAGGAGAAATACACTAAAAGATTGTGTGGCGCCATATGGTCTCTCTTACTGTTGTGTCTAAGTCCTTAGATAAATACCGTTTCATATCCAGAGCCTTTAAATCCGCGGGTCAAGACACCATATTCAGCTTAAGGTTAATTTAGTGCGCCTCAGTTGACAGCCTTTGCTAAGGGAAGTTGTGGGTCACAGTTGGCCTTGATTGACGGCGTGGCTTACTGGGTCTGGACAATACTATTGCTTTAAAAATAAATAAAAAATTTTGTGGTAATAAAGAGCTTGGTGCAGCGGGGTTGGGGCTCCCCTCAGTTTGTCCTTCTCAAGCCAGTGCCATTGAGCCCTTAGTTACACAGACACTAAATTTGCCCACAGAATTAAAAAGAATTGAGTAACAAAAGTGCCTTTGATTCAGTCAGCAGGAGCCTGAAAGCTGGAGCAGCTTCATGTACTAAGTGGAATGTGACACACATAGGAGCTCTAGGTTTAGCACTGTTGCAGTGGTGGGTTCAGATTTACACTCTAGGGGATGTAGTTCTTTGCATCAGGGAAAGGATTAGGAAGAGACAGATGACAGGGTTTCAAGGCTGGAGAGAGTACTCTGAACTGAAAGGACGACGTTCCTAGGTGTCATTAGATGATGATCTTCTCCTGTCCTGATTGCAGGGCTCGCCGAGCTGCCAAGGAAGCGAAAGAAGCCCCTGCCCAACCTGCACCAGAGAAAGTCAAAGTGGAAGTGAAAAAGTTTGTGAAAATTGGACGACCAGGTTATAAAGGTAGCTAGTGACTGGCATGTCTGTTACATCAGGATACGTAATGCTCTTTGGTGTTTGCTTGAAGTGCAATGCTGTGGGTAGTAATTATAAATAAGTTTTTTTAGCAGATCTGGTCATAAATTGTAGGCCCTCACTCCTCTCTCCTTGCATTGTTTTGTTTGCCCATAGAATGACTCTTTACAGCTGACTGTCAAAGAGGTTGTTCAGTAATAGGTTGGTAGTTACAATGTTTCAACTGTTCCAGCATCAGTGATGCCGGAGGTGAACAACATCAGATTAATCTGACTCTCTTCTGCCACCTACCATTGTGCTCCTCCGAGTATCAGTCTCCCCTTTTCTTTCCACAAATGCTGAGGGTCACTAGCGAGATTCGTAGTCTTAACTTTTCCCACCCATTTTTGTTAAAATAACTAAAAAAAAAAAAAAATCCAATGGCATTTTTCATAGAAATGAGTCTGTGTCATTGTGGTGTTTGCCAAAACTTCCCTTCTGCTGCTTCCACGTTGTGCCCTCTATCTCAACTTGTTTTATAGTGTGCTGTGTGTCCGTTCTAAGCCTCTGCCCTAGAAGTGGCTGCTCTTCACTGGTGCTGTACGCATAGCTGAACACTTGGGTTAAAAGCTATCAAATAACGTAGAGTGTTAAAAAGAACGGAAAACTCTGAATGTTCACCCTATTATATTTCTCTGGAATGGTGCTATTTGCAATACTCTCAGTTCCTAAAATAGGATTAGTGTCACTCCAGCCTCAATACTGTATTGCAGTGGTTTTCAACCTTTTTTCATTTGTGCACCCCTAAAATTTTTTGACTGGAAGTGCGGATCCCTTTGGAAATCTTAGACATAGTCTGTGGATCACAGATTGAAAACCACTGTTCTATGGTAATGGCAACTTTCTGTGGACCCCTTAGACGTTGTTTGAGGGCCTCAGGTTGAAATCTCTACTGTATTGAACTAATTCATTGTTCTCTTACAGTGACCAAACAGAGAGATCCAGAAATGGGTCAACAGAGCCTCCTCTTCCAGGTAAGGTACTGTTAACCTTGCATCCCTCTGAGAGATGCTAGTAAAGGAATGGCCCAGCTGGAACTTCCCGGCAGGGTGCATTAGAGAAGAGAGAGACTGGCATTGTGGGTCTTGGACCAGGTCCTGGTAGACCCGTTCCCACACGATTAAAACCAGCCATCATCCTCGTTCTTGGCTTGGGCTGAGGATTGAAGGGGCCCTGGAGACCGAACAACTCTCTTGTTCCTAAGGATGGTCTCTGTAGGACTGTGATTTGGCGCATTGGCACTGGGGGAAACTTTCACTGCTGGTACTGCTCCTGGCGATGCTGTAACTATCATTTGGGTGAATGGAGGAATCACGGCCAGGGCTATCAAGCTGGTTTCTTTCACCAGCAGTAAATGTACTAACTTCTCCAGATGAAGAATATTGTATTGACCTTTCTTTATAGCTCGGGGTGTTTTTCTGAGGGGAGGAGGGAGCATGTATCTAATGCTACAATATCACCCCACAGATCGATTACCCAGAGATTGCTGAAACCATCATGCCCAGGCATCGGTTTATGTCTGCATATGAGCAAAGAATTGAGCCCCCAGACAGACGTTGGCAATACCTTTTGATGGCGGCAGAGCCCTATGAAACCATTGCTTTTAAGGTACAATTTAAGAGTTTATTGGCTAATCATGATTGGGAAGGTGTCTCTTAGACTTTAAGACCAGAAGAGACCACCATGAGCACCTAGTCTGATCTCCTGCATGTCAATCTCTTTGCCACCCCATGCCGGAATAAAGAGTATGCAGGCCTGTTCCATTGAACCTGTGTGGATGGGGCGGGGGCTTGGTTGGCGGTGTTGAAAGAAGAGGGCAAGTATAGGATCAATAGAGGCATGTGGCTGAGAGCCTGGAAGCCATGCTGGGCAGCCGAGGAATTCTCTGCCTCTAGCACAGAAAGATGCTCCAAGTCCTTTTTGTGCAGGTGTTAAGAGGAGCCATTTTCTGTGGATACACTTGCCCTTGGCAGATATGAAATTGACTTAATTCCTCCCCTCTGTCTATTAATGTCTGATAGTAGCACATCTCATGAAAGCCGGGAATAGCTCTGCTTATCTTTCAGCTCTGTGCTAAAAGAAAGGGCCGTGGAGCTCATCTGGTGGTGCTAATAATAGCTCTTTACTCCTTTTTGTTATAGGTGCCAAGCAGAGAAATTGACAAAGCAGAAGGGAAGTTTTGGACCCACTGGAACAGAGAAACCAAACAGGTAGCCGAGGACTCATTTTTCTCACGCCTTCGGGAGGGAGTGAAAAGATAATGCGGGAGTGGGGAGGAGCACAGGCCAGTGGTTACCAGTATACTAGTACTGATGCTTCATTTTCCTTCAGTGACGAGCCTCGGTGCTGGCCTGCTGAACCTCTCGCAAGACCAGGTTCTGAACTCCAATCTCCAGTGTGGGTTGAATGGTTGGTGATGGGTCTGACTGACTGATTACATTTATCCAGTTTCCTAAGGACGCTGGACACAAAGACATTGTGTGCTGGAGTTCTTACCTTGATCCTGTGCTCCAAATTCCATTTTCTGTTTAACTTGTCAAATGTGTCCTTAGCTCAGCAGTCCTCAATCTTTTTTGACCGCGGCCCCCTTCCGGGGAGCGGCGTCCGCTCGCGGCCCCCTTCCGGGGTATGTCCGCCAAAATGCCGCCGAACAGAAAGCTTTCACTTTCTGCAGTGGCATTTCGGCGGTACCAAAATAGACTGCTGCCGAATTTGGCGGTCTCCCGCGCGGGATCGCCGGTGGCTCCGGGGTCTCGCGCACCCCCGTTTGACAACCACTGCCTTAGCTCATCTGGGTTACTAAAGGGGCAGGTGTCCGCCACCCGAAAGCACAGTTTCATTACTGGCATTTTCAGCAGGGAGATGGAGATTTAAAGGGGTCACCAGCGACTCTGTGGATGCGGTGGTCACACAGTATAGACACGAGGCTGCTGGGCACAGTATAGTCGGGAAGGAGTGATGGAACTAGAGATTGGATGTTAAATTGATCACTACTTGCTTAGTGATGATTCAGAACTCAAAGAGGGTATGTCGGAGTCTTTAGAATGAGAAGTGGGACTGGGTATGTTTGGTGCAAGCCCAGGGGTTGTCTGTTGATGGCGTGAATGTGATGTGATCTGACACTTAGGGCTGGAAGCATTAAGCATAATGTTTCAATGGTTAACGATGTTTCTTGGGGTCGTAGGAGAGAACATGGCAGGGCAGCTGCCTCGTGAGGTTCCCAAGCTGTTTGTTTGATTGAATCTGTCCCTGTTTTTTGCCCTAGTTTTTCCTTCAGTTCCATTTCAAAATGGAGAAGCCCCCAGCTCCCCAGAGCATCCCTCCTGGACCCCCAACTGTGAAGAGGCCTCCACCGCCCCCACTGATGAATGGCTTGCCCCCACGGCCGCCTCTCCCGGACTCCATGCCACCGCCACCACCTCCTCCAGGAGGCATGACCTTGCCACCCATGCCTCCCTCTGGACCTGTACCGCCCCCAGCACCCCCTCAGCTGCCCCCAGCTCCTGGGGTACATCCCCCTGCTCCTCTGCCCCCTATGATGAGACCACCGCTTCCTACAGAGGGGCCAGGAACTATTCCCCCCCCACCTCCTTCCAACTGAAAAGCTCCTGGACTCTCCCTCGGTGGACTCCTTTTGATTTGTGTTTAATTATGAACTGTTGTTTGCTCAGAGGGAAATCTTTTTCCTTTTTATATGCTAATAGCTTTGCCCGAATCCTGTAAGTTCATTAAAAGGCTTTCTACGTTGTTTTCTGTATCTATGTCTGTTTCTTTGGATTGAGAACTTTGCCTGTATTTTCCCATTAGTAGTGTTAAAGGGCCCAGGAAAATGGGTAGATAGGAAAACATTGTCAGCCTTGCTGTTCTTAGTGGTATATACTCAAGTTATAATCCAATCAACGGGAAAATAAGTAGAATTCCCATGAAATCTCAAATATATAACTGAAGTAACATCAGCTCAGTCTCATGAGCCCCAACCCAACGCTTCTCTCGGTGTTGTTTTTGCTTAGCAAGAGGGTCTTAGCAATTGGGAACTATTCCATGCTCTACATTGTCGCTTAGGATACCATCCTCTCTCCCACCTCCCCAGAAAACTTTTGTGGAGATCTGACTGCTGACTTTTCTCCTGGGTGTCTCACCCACTCTGGAATTAAATCTTATACTGGCCTTCTAACGAGCGTGCCCAGTGTGCTCCAAATTCAGAGGTGGTCTGAGACAGTTCAGCTTCCGTTGACTTGAGTGCAGTTGCACTTGTTTTGCTAGGTTTGAATCTAGCCACGTGTCTCAGCAGACTTGAGAGAAGTGGATTTTTGCCCTGTGGGCTCTCTCTTGCTGCATCTTGTATACCCAGTGCAGAGGCTGTATGGTGATGCTATCTGGAAATGTACATGGCTTGTGTCAGACAGGTGTGGGCAAGGTCAGTGTCAAGTAGAATTTCTAAGTGGACAAAGCCACAAACCTATTTTTAAAATGAAAATTGGCTAATTGTGCAATGATTTTTTTTTTTTTTTAAACTTGTGGAACAATAGGAAGAGGGATTTCTCTTAAGATATGTTAGTGCTCAGCTGGTACCCTGAAGCCTACAGCTTTGTGGCTTGAATCTGTGTGTGTCAGTTTGAAATATCTTACTCTGAGATAGGCTGGAGGCATGGTCACTTGTGAGTCTCACAGTAGAAGAGGACTCTGAGCAAACAAGGCCTTTGGTCTATTCCCAGACCGTGGTCTCCAGAGCTGCTGCAGATTGAAAGTCCTTGTGCTGTGTCTAGCTCATGAGTATTGCACACAGGCCCTGTGAGCCAACAGAAAGGTCTGGCTGTGTGTCGATTTTGAAGAGACAATTGCTTTTTTAAAAACCTGTGGGCATCACATTTCCATGGAATAGTTGTGGTGGCCAACTTAGTCATTTGGTACTGTTGGTATCAGAGGAGGTAAAAAAGGAGAAGTTGCCAGTAGCTTTTATGGCCTAGTGGGGACAAGCTATTGTAAAATTGCTCCCTATCTTATCCAGTCCAGTTTTTGTCTCAAGGTCTGAGGCTTCCATTACTTTCCTTGGAAAACCCCTTCCTGATGCTCCTGCAGAATGAAATATTTTAAGACCCAAGCACTGAGTCTTTTGGGGAGGAGTTGGACCAAAATGTGAGTCCTTATGAGGTGATCTCTCTAAACTGTCTGCAGAATGGAACAGCTGGTGCTCCCAGTACTCCAGGGAAGCGTCTCAGTAGAGAGCTGATCAGTTCAAACCTACCTTTTCTCAATTTCTTCTCATTCCCCCTACTTACACCCTTTCCTTCCAGTCTAATTAATTCTGACCCGCTGGATGTTTCAAGCCCTAAGAGAAATGTCTACCAGTCCCAGTGAAGAGTCAAGCCAGCCTGGCTTTTTTTTTTTTTTTTCCTCCCTACCCTTCTTTAAAAACATCTCAAGTCAAGGACAAGCATCCCTAGAAATAAGGTAAACAGCTTTAATTTTATAACTGTTCCAAGCGGTAGATGCAACGCCAAAAATAGCACAGAAAAACTCCTTTGAATCGGCCCTCCCTCTTGTATAGCACATTGGCCTCTGAATTTTTCTCAAGGGAGGTGTGTTGTGCATTGTCAACCCAAGGTCACTGTGTTTGAACGGGCGATGCAGTCCTCCCCTTACATAAGTGTTTCGAGGGATGCACTCGAGTAACTCTAGCCTCGGCGTTTGGAGCCGCTCAGAGCTGGAACATGAGGCCCGTGCTTGCAGTGGCTTTGCAGTGCCTGGTGCTGCTCCTCCCCTCGACCGCTCTGCCTAGAGAAGGAGGCGTTGCGGGAGGACTTTCACCTGCTGAAGAACTGGAAATAACCTTTTCCAAGGAGTTGGGACTTGGAGAGGAGCAGAGAGAAGAGGAAGACGAGCGCATGGATGAAGGAGCAGAGCCCAGCTTAATGGCATTGACGTTGAAGGCCACAGCTCCTACTCATCTACTCTTGAAGAGCGACAAGCCAGGAGATGATGCCAAAGGAGCAAAATGCCCTCAGCTCATCCCTGAGGAGGCAGTTTTCCCAGTTCTAGGGTCTGATTCCAGCCTCCCTCCTTGGCCCATGGGTGGGCTGGAAGGGCCCGTGTGCACGTTGAAAATGGGCAGGAGGTACGGCTTGGCCCAGAGTCACTTGGAAGTCGTGGGGGTCCTTACCAGCTATGAAAGCGATTTCCTCAAGGTGGTGAGACGTTCAAGCTGGGATCAAGGACGGCTGGAGACCTTTGGGATCTGTCCTGCTGGGGAGACTCATCCTGCTCTCCTGTCTCTGAAACACATCCGTGCTCACTTGGCTGACCCAAGGGAGAACAGGTTCCTTGTGCTGCATCTTGAAGAAGGTATGTGCTAAGAGAACCCTGAACTGACTGATGGGTTGAGGGTGAGGCTCAGATACCATGCTGGTATTACCCAGCAAATACTGCTTTGCACACCAAAGAGAGGGGTTGGTAGAAGACAAAATGGGGCAGGAAAGGGGAGTCCCTCTCTCAGCAGAAGTTGCCTAATCAGTGTGATAAACTTCCCATTTGTCTTTAGCCACCATCTGAGTTGTGGTTATCCCCTTGAGAGTGTGTGTCCATCCCTAATTTCCCATCCTCTGCTGTGACTTCCAGTGCTGCTGGGTTAATGGACTCCACTACTGCCCTTGTTCCCATCTCACTTGTTCCTCCAATATTTATGGTAAAATCCAAAGTCTCAGTTTAGACCACGGTCTCTTATTGGCGAAAAGAGTGGGGGAGAGAGGATGTGTTCCTAAAAGAGGCAACAATGTTCCTGCCTCCTCTTAGCAGTGACCCAGTTCATAGGAGCGCTTTCATACCCCAGCGGTGGGTCTGGCATAAAATCTTAGAGAGAGCCGATTGCTGAGAACAATTCACTCTTGTTCTTTCCCCAGTAGTGTCGATCTGCTGTGTAATGTCTCCAATCCCGTTCTTGAAGCGTATCTTAGTCCTTGCTGCCAGGCTGAGTTTGCCTGTGTAAAAACCCTGCCATTCCTCCTTTGCAGTACATGGCATGAGGAGTCTTGAGCAGGCAGGCGGGAATGGATCTGTCCTTTCTAGTCACCCTTCATGCTTAGCCTGGAGTGGGTGTGAGGAAAGGGCAACACTGAACCTCTCCTAAATCAGTGAGGTTCTGTCTTTGGCCCCGTTCACCCTGGCAGCCATATCTGTGCCTGAGGTATCTCTGACTAGCAGCATTCTAGTGTGGGCAGGGTTTTCACCTGGCTGAGAACTATTCTAGCTGAAGTGGGTGAACTTTCTTCCCACTCCCCTACACCCACCCACCAGCCAATAGCCTATTTAAATATATAACACTTAGTGCTGTCTTGAGGTGGCCAGATTAGATGATCATAATGGGCCCTTCTGGTTTAGAAATTGGTTTAGGCATATGCAGCCACGCTGTCCGTCTTCTCTTGCTTTGTTTCTCTAGGTCAGGGGTAGGATCATGACCATGGATGAAAAGGGAAGTCAGTCTCCAAGGCATGTCCATTTTTTTGGCCTGCCTGCTCAGGAGCTGGGTTTTGTTCCATGGATGCCTGCCTGGTATTCCTGAGCACCGAGCAGCTGTTGAAAACTGTTGACTGAGTCTGGATTTGAACCAGCAACCCAGAGCTGAATAGTGCTGTCTGTGGTCGGCAGTGCCCCGAGCTATCCAGTTCCTCCTGAAGCATGGCTTTGTATTACCGTTCTCAGACAGAAAGAAATCTTGGGCATCCTTGGTGAGACAAACCATGCTATAATGCTCCCAGGACAGTTGTATTTAATGTGCGTGGCTCTGAATAATCTGCTAGTTCTGGCCTGAGGAAACTTCACGGGGCCTGCGAAACAGGAGATAGCTTTTGCTGTTAACCATTTTTTGTACTTTTTTTTTAGTGAGAACTGATTTGCCCCTCTGTTTAGCAAAATGGTGTCCCCAAAGCATTCAGCCATATTTTGCAGCATTATCACTTGCATTTTCTAGTTAGCACTAGTCACTTAAGTAATGCAAAGTTGTTAAGGGTGTTCTTGCAAAACCAGGTTTACGGAGGCTGTGTGGTCTGCTGGGAGTCAGGAACCGTTCGATTTTAATCTTGGTTCCAATGCCTTTTCTAATGCCCTGTTCTCTCCAGGATCACCACACCCACCAACGCTGGAGTCGAGCTCCTGTCTGGAATCAACAGCGCAAGTCACTTTGCCCAAGTGGGTACCCAGCAACTGTGGTGCCCCAAATCAGTGGCTGTTTCTAAACATTTCTGGTCTTAAACTCCCTCTGAAGCACCTGGCACCAGCACTGTAGGGAGACAGGATACTGGGCTGGATGGACTATCAGTCTGATTCCGTTTGGCTGTTCTGATGTGGGTGTCACCCCTCCCACTTCAGCCTCCCTTGTCTCTGAACAGGCTGTAGCTTGTGCAGGATGTGCAATTCACCTTGATCTGTGGCTTGAAGATCTTTGAGTGACTTCCCCTTTACTGCTTTTCTCGCCTCCTCCTTTCTAAGAACTTCCTAAATACATAAATCAGTGGTAGGATCTCATGCTCCTTTAAGAACAGCTTGTTACTGGAATAGCTTCTGCCAGAGAATGCATTTGTGATGTCCTCCAAGTGCCTTATCCTATCTCCTTGAAAGACATCCTGCCGTGACCGATTTCAGGAGGCCCCACACGTGCACACTTACCCCACATGCTACTATGGGTGTGGAGAGCCATTTCTGGAGGGGCACCAGGGGTCCATCTTAAAGTCAGACATCAGGAGGAGTGAGAGCCTGGGGGAGCTAGGCAGGTCAGAGTTGGAAAAGGGGGGACGTTTCAGCCTTGTAATGACCTGGGTGCAGAGTGTGTGGGAGAGTCTTCTGCCCCCTGTTGGATGGAATCAGAACTCCTGTGTGCTCTAGGCCCTTACATGATGCTAAACGCGGCTTCCCCCGAAGGGGCAGGGTCTGGGCTTTTGAAGCAGGAGGATCTGGATTCTGTCCTCAGTGCTACTGAGAAGTGCAGGCTGGCCATACTATACAGCACAGTGACTGCCATGACTGGGCTCAGTGGGGTGCCCAAGACCCAGGGAAATGGCAGCCAGGGACAATGTGTAGGGACAGCTGGGGTTTGTTAAAGTGGCCCCTGGTCTGAACAGGGGCGGGGCAAAAATGTCCTGAAATTCCATGCTGTGGGCAGGGCAGCAGAAACAAATACCTTAGAGTGCCACCAGCAGACAAGGGGCTGTGGTAGATCCCTGAACTGAAGGAGCCTAGGAACTGGCATTTCAGACCTGGGAATCTATTCAGCTCGTTATCCTGGCTCCAGCAGTGGCCAGCACCAGCTGCTTCAGAGGAAGGTGAAATAATCCCAGCAGTGGGTGGTAATAGAAAAACCTGCCTATAAGGGAAACAACTTCTTAATCCCTGGCAGTTACCAATTGTCGTCATATGTCCTGCGACTGGAAGGTTTATAACCCTAATGGTTTTGTTTGCCAGTGTGAATTCTTCAGCCATTATCATGGTCTGCCTAATCCCCCTTTTTTGGGGGGAGCGGGGAAGGGTTGTCTCATGAAATGCTTGGCCTCTGACATCTTGTGTCCAGGAGTTCCACAGGTTAGTGGCATGCTAAAGGCATATTTCCATTTTTCCGGTGAGAGTGAGTCATGCTGTTTGTGTTGGCTTTTCTCTGGCAGTGAAGTGGGATGCTGAGACAAAGCTCAGGTTTAAGCTGGCATTTCAAGAGGACATGGGGCGGTCACTTGGAGAGCTCCAGTCTGCCTTGCTGGTGTTTTATCCTGGAAGCAGGGACAGGAAGGGCAACAAAGCAAGAGAGAAGCTCCTGGCTGCAGGAGAAGGGCTGCACCAGAAGCAGGTAAGCGGCTGCCCAAGGCTGGTTTTCTTTGTATTCCCAACTGCTACACGCAGAGCAGGCACCGGTGAGCAGTGGCAGGGCATAGACCCCCCACCAACATGCCTTGTCATAGATCACTAACAGGGCTCAGACTCCATGGCCCAATCAATCCTTGGCCCCCTCTGCTGCTAGCAAAGAGCAAATAGCATCTGCCACAATGGGGTTTTTTGCAGCATAGGTCCCCACACTAGGAGCTGGATTGGGACCTGCCACAGAGATCACCTTGCCCCGTAACTTTTATTTTGTGCCACAATTCTGGTGTCCATCCCTCTTGGAGTCCGTGATGTAGTAGATGGAGATTTGATGCGTTCCTGCAGGTGGTGCTCTTATCCCATCACCCAGACGGAGTGTTGTGGGAAAGACAAACGGGACAGGGATCTCTGTGGGCAGCCAGAACTTCCCCTATTCCTTGGTGAGGAAGACAGAGAGCTCAGAGCTCTCAGCTTCCCCTAGGAGGGGAGGGGCGTCACTCTCAATCAATGCATCACCCAGTCAAATGGCAGCACCGCTCACCTGCAGCACTGACGCGCCCAGCCTCTCTAGCATCCGCGTACCCGGCTGTGTCCAGCAAAGGGTGGCAGGGGTTATTCCTGGGAAGGGCGCCTCCCCGGCTGGGGCGCCACGTGTAACCAGGCAGCGGGGAGGGTGCACCAACCCTGAATCCACTGATAAAAGCGCATCACGTTGCCCGAGCTGCGAGTGGCTCTGCTCTGAAGGGCAACTATAAAAAAAAGTCCCAGAGGGCTCTGTATATATTGACTATTGGGGATTCCAGCTCCAATATGCTCCCTTCACATGGGGCGGGCAGTGTCCTTGAACTCGTAACAACAGGCCTGGCTGGGTCGTCAGCAAGGAAGAAAACTAGCCCCTCTATATCTAACTGCACGAGCTAAAGGACCAGTTCTTCTGGCCCAGAGAGGCTGAAGTCTGCATGTGATATCCCCACGGAAGGGGGACAAAGAGCCACGCTGTTGGCTGGCATTACACCTGCAGCCTCTAGCTGGGCTCGAGGACCAGAGCACTGGACTGTGGTGCTAAAAGCAGCCGTGTAGATGTTCAGGCTTCAGAGCCTGAGCTCTGGTCTGAGTTGCATCGTCTACACAGCTGTGTTTAGTGCCGGACTCGGAGCGTGAGCCCTGCACGCTGGAGGCTGTAGAACTGGGCTTAGGCTCAAGGCCACAGGCTGCCATTTGCAGTGTAGGTGGATCCCCAAGAATGACTCTTTCTCTCACCTGGCCCATCCCCTGTGGTAAGAGTCTGCAAGCCAGATTCCACTCTCGGTGTTAACAGGGTTGAACAGGAGAAACCGAAGGCTAATTTCCCATGCAAGGGGAATCTAGTGCCGTTCCATGGATGATGCCCATGAAGGACTAGACTCCAGTGCCCTCTCCTGGAGCTGGGCTGGCCTAGCCTTGCAGCGCTAATGGGAACAGACTGGTGTCTTCTACAGCTGGGCCGACTGGGCTCTGATACACACATGGGGCAGGGCTGTGGAATAAGATGAGGTGTTTTAGCTGTCACTTTTCAGAGCAGAAGTGCCCATGAAGAGCCAAGAGCTCAGCTGCCATGTGGGCAGATTTTTCAAGTGCTTTCCATCAAGCAGCTCTGCCACAGAGGGTGTGACTGGGGGCAGTGCCCCCTGCAGCCACACCTTTGCCATCTCAGTTTTTCATAGGAACTGCTCCAGTGACTATTAAACCCCCTAACCTTGGTGCCTTCTCTTGGCCCGGCTGCTCCCTGAACACCCGAGAGCTGTGACCGCAAAGGAGGCTGTCACAGCTGATCCCACTACAGGAGAGCGAGCCTTGTCCATCTGCTGGCCTTCAGCTCCCGAGGGGAATGCGGAGCCACTGGGTAGATCTGCTCTGCACATGTGAACTGAGGCTGAACCACGGAGAGGAAATCCACAGAGACTGCTAACGGCGTTCAGCTGCTGCCCAGCCAAATCCTGCAGCCTTTTCTCAGGCAAATCTGTGTCTGTGGGGGGAAGGAGTGAAGACAGGAGCCCTGTCGGAGGCAGTGGCAACGCTCCTGTGGCCTTCAGTGGGGTCGTGAGGGACCTGTGCTGTGGTCCAGCCCAGCAGGCGTGTGAGTGCACTCCCTTGGGCTGCGCTGGTCAGGCTCCTCCGGTGTAGAGCCATCCATGGCTGGAGGAGGTCTGGCACCTACCCGGCTGCACAGGGAGGATCCCAGGCAGCTTAGAAGCTCCTTGTTGCTTTAAATCTGAGCTTAAGACCAAGCCCCAGGCTTGCTGAGCTCTGCGTCAGCGTTGCCAAAATGGTGGGCTCGGGGTTGGGGCCACCCCCTGACCCTCCAGCACTAAGGTGAAATCCTCCGGATAGCAGGGACTGGAAGCTGCCTCCCTGGCTGGTCTGGCTGGTGCAGAGCGAGCACGCTGGGTCTCGGGGCTGCCCCGAGCGGGCAGAAAACCCATCGGCTCCTCATTGGCAGGCGCAGCATGAGGGCCAGGGGTGGAGTGAGCCATGGGTGCTAAGTTGTGGCTGCTGCGGACTCTGGGTCTTTCCCTTTCCAGCATCTCCCAGTGCCGAGGAGATGGAGTCCCCCTCCAGCTCCCTAATGGTCCGTGACCTCTGACTGATATTCCTTCGTGCTCAGCTGTCTGGGCCTCTGCAGGCCTGTCCCCTGGGTACAGCCTGGACCTGCTGAGCTCATCCCGCTCTATGGGGTGAGCCAGGCAGGGATGGGTTTTGTGCAAGGGGTTGCCCCTGTCGCCCGCCCCTTCTGCTCTCTTCTGCCTCACCCGGGGCTCTGCTCTCTCTGCAGACTCTCTGCCTCTCCGGTGACACCCGGTACCTGCTGCTCGGGGCCTCAGTGACGTCTGCCATCCGCTCCCACGGGCAGCTCAGCTTGGACATTTCCTTGGCAATCAGGCGTGCTGGTGATGAAGGTAACAGGGGAGCGCCCCCGGGAAGCTGAGAGTTCTCTGATGGCGACACTTCCTAAGAGGGCTGGGGCCCCTGAAGCGCACTGGGGTCTCAAGCGTCAGTGGGGGGGATGCATGATGGCAGAGGTCGCTCCTATGGACTGCCTGCTGTACGCAAACCCTGAGGGGTTATCTGCGTAGGCAGTGCAGCCTAGGGGTTAGTGCAGGGGAGTGGCAGCCCAGACTCTGGGTTCTATCTGGGGCTCCGGGTGGTCTTTTGAAAGCCGCATCGTTTTCATTCCCCGCGGTAATGAGAGGACAGCTCTGGGCTCCGCTCCAGGGGCTGGCTGGGTGTATGGGGAGGGCACCAAGCCCCTAGTGGGAAGGGGCGTCCTGCTGCTGATTCCCCCCTTCTCTATCCTCTTTGCTCCCTGCTAGGCTCCCTCCTGCCCCCCCGAGAGGCCCAGCAGCTGCTCTTCGGCGCTGACGAGAAGTGTTTCACCAGGATGACCCCAGCCTTGCTCTTGCTGGCGAAGCCGCGATGCGAGGAACACGCCCCGTCCCCCTCTTCCTTCCTCTCAGTGGGCGGGGTGCTGGAGACGGTCCCTTACCCACAGCCCAGGTGTGCAGGCTTTCGGGATGGACACCGGGGAGGGGAGACCCCCAGTCACCTGTCATCAGCTCTGAGCTCAGCCTGCCCTTGCCCCCCTGCTTTGCCCAGGGGGTTAGAACTGACCAGCCAAGTGTCTGGTGTCGGAGCAGTGCCCATGCTGGGTGTGTCCCAGCAGACTTGTCCTTTCTGGGCCGTCCTCCACATCCAGGGCTCTGCATTGGGTTGGCTTCTTTGGGGGCCACCTAGTCACATGCTGAGGGCACTTCCAAAGATGGGGGGCAGGGACTGATGGCTTGGGGAAGAGGCTGCCCCCAGGCCTGAATGCAGCATGTGAAATGAGTTGGGTGGATCTTGGGAGACAGGTGCCCACGTGGCAACCTCTCAGCCAGTCACTGCTTCACGGCGAGCCTCACCGAGGGGGCCAACGGACCGTGGGGAGGGGGCATTGGTAGCCCAGAGTGGGAGGCTCGTGCGGCTGTACCAGCTCTGTGGCTAGAGTCCGCTCTGCTATGGTAGCACCATTCACCAGCACTGAACTCCCTGTGGGGCGTGAAGAAAGTCCCTTGGGCTCCAGCCCCACACCATTCCTGGGGCGGGAGCCCTCTCCAGTGCATAGCCCAGCAGGGGGCGCTGACGTGCTGGGAGACTGGGCCAGGCAGAATGCGCTCTGCAGTGCCCTGTGTTAGGGGCTGAGCCCTGATGATGTCATTCCCCGGGAGTGGGGCAGAGAGTATGGTCGGTGCCTTGCCCATTGTGGTTGGGGGGTGGGGTGGGGACGATCCCCAGGACTGTGGCTGGGCCTGTTGCCTAAAGGACCCTTTGTGACCTGGTCTGTGCCTCCCTGGCAGCTCATCCCCTGGTGGCGAGGCTGAGGAACCGGCCTCTAATGCAGCTGCTGGCCAGGCTGATGCTTCATCCCCAGCGCCCGGCAGCCACGACCAGTTCCTGGGCAGCCTGACCCAGTTCGTCAGCAGGGTCCTGAGCCCTTCGGGGGAACCGTCTGCTGCCTCCGGGCTCCACCACTGGCTGGACTTCAAGACGATGGAGACGCTTCCCCACCAACTGCTCAACCTGTCGGAGCAGGCAGCTCTGGAGCGGCTGGTGCAGTCGGACGAGCCCCTGGTGCTCCTGTTCCCCCAGAACAGCCAGGCCCTGCTGGAGCAGCAGTTCGGGCACTGGCGGCTGGAGGGGAGCCTGCTGCAGCTGCTGCTGGAGAAGCTCCAGGCCGTCATCCAGGAGCTGAAAGAGATCCCGGCCTTTCAAGCCAACATGGACCTTTTCCAGCATCTCCTGGCTTTCTGCTATTATCCCCTGGGGTCGGGCCACAGTGACCCGCTGGAGCTGCCCCCTGGCCACCAGAAGCTGCGCACGCTGCTGCTGCTCAAAGCCCTGCAGACCGTGCGCGCCCACTGGCAGGAGAAGAGGAAGGTGTCCCGGCAGAACCGCAGCGCTGGGCCCCAGGCCTACTGCCGGCTGCAGGAGCTGACGGTCGACCTCCGCTACGAGACGTTCATAGTCGTCCCGCAGAGATACATCGCCAACAACTGCGAGGGGCCTTGCCGGTTCCCGCTCTCCGCCCGCATCCCCGATTACCCCTCCCACACGGTGCTGCTGCTGGACATGCAGGAACGGGCCGCGCCCCTCCAGCGCAGCCCCTGCTGCGTGCCGGTCAAGTACTCCGAGAAGGAGGTCATCAGCATCACCGCCAAGGGCATACAGGTCAAGACGTACCCCAACATGGTGGCAGAGGAGTGCGGCTGTCGGTAGAGACACCCGGCCTGGCCCGTCTCACCCTGGCGTCCTTTGGCCTTCAGAGCTTGGAGGGAGGCGACTGAGCTGTTGGGTCCACAGCTGCCTTTCCCCTGCAATCCCAGCTGGTTCTTTCCCTCTGGCTCTGGTCAGTTTATGGGCCCATCACGCTCCGGGACACTGATGGCAGCCCCCCGTGTGTCTGCCTTTCTGGGACCACAATGGCAGCGGAGCGCAGGGACGGCACAAGCCACGTGTTCCTGGAGCTCAGAGGGCAGAAATAGGCCAAATCTGACCCCTCAGCCCGGCTTTGTTAGACGTGGGATGTGGCGGGCCTACGATGGGCAGCAGAACCCTGGCCCCTCCAGGCCTGACTGTTGTATGTGCAGTTATTTATCAATACCGTGTTGTTTCATTTCTCCCCATTTAGTGCTAACTGGGGTGAGGGTGGGGGGCATCCTGGGGGACAATCTGTAACGGGGGGAGGGTGAGTCTGATGTAAACATGCTGGTGCCATGGGTCAGGTCAGGTGCTGAGCTTCACGCGGAGACCACTTCATGACGGAAGCAGAGAATCTGTACTGAGAGGCAGTGCTAGGGTGGGGGACCAAGGCTGGCCTAGCGGGGGCCAGAGGCCCGTGGAAGGCTGGGAGATCGGGATGCTGCAGCCCGGCAGGGCTGGGGATCAGGCCGGGGTACTGAGGCACATTGCACTGCTATGGGTGAAACTTGCCTAACCTCTCAGTTCAGCTCCAAATCCACCCCAACACGTGTGCGGTTGAAGAAAGGAGGAAGGGGTGGGGCAGGGCAGGAGCGTGCAGTCTGCCCCAGCGCTCTTGACTGCCCTCCTCTGGCAGGGGGCTGTAGGGGCAGCTACCTCAGCCCCCTGTGGAGGGAGCGCGCTGTGGCTCTTTAGAGCAGTGGTTCTCAGCCCAGTCAGCACACGGCTGCAGCCCATACAGGTAGAGTGTGTGTGTGTGTGTGTGTGTGTAGTGTGTGGATGCAGCCCATATAACACAGAGAGAGCTGCAGATGCAGTCCACAATGGTAAATAGATTGAGAACCAGTGCTCTGGAGCAAATGCTTTGAGCAGGCGGCTCCTTGAGCGCAGCGAGAGAAGGGAAGATCAGCTGCTCACTGGGGCTTTGGGGACACTCCCTCCCTTATCACGGGTGCGCACACCCCCTCTCCCGACCAGCCAGGGCTTTGCTGGGGTGCAGCTCCTCCTAGTCAGCCCCTGGTGCACAATCCCCGAGTGCCCCAGGGGCTTCTGCCGCTCCACGGAAGCTGAGTGGGGAGCTCTGGTTACAGGCCTTGGCCGCGCACCTAGTGCTCTGCTGTTTCTATTTGCTGCGGGGAGGGGGGCACCCCTTGCTAGCCCGGTGCTGCGCCCCTCTTGCAGCTCCGCTGATGCAGCTCAGTCCCCCTCCCTCACCCTAGGCCCTGGCTATTCCCAAAGCCCTGCCAGTGCCCTTCGGCCTGACATGAGGCACCCTCTGCTGTAGCAGTCTGGCATGGCTCTGGCAGCTGCTGCCACCTTGTGCCACAGAATGGTAACTCCAAGCTGAGGGAGGACGCTGGCGAAGTCCCACTGCCGGTGCTGCCCCGGGGAGCAGACCTGGGATCATTGGTGTCTTTAGTTTTTAATCAGTCAGCTGTGACTGATCTGCTGCAGTTTTGTCTCTTGGGGGTGGGGTGGCGGGGGGCTGTTTCTGTCCAGGGCGACCATTCACCCAAACTTACAAAAATCTTGACCCGGGTTTGTTTTTGAAACCATTCAGTTTAATACATTATTGAGTTAGCAAAAATGTCTTTTTAAATAGAGGTCAGAATAAACTATTTACCTCAGCTGTTTGTAGAGGCTGTGCTGCTTCTGTTCTCACTAAAGCATTGAAAAGTAGCACTCGTCACTTGTGTTTATACATCCCAACGGCCGCTGCATGGGGACACATGGGAAAATAGGGGGTCGTGCCTTTTTTTGCTCCTGTCTTAAAAGGAAAACTAGAAGGTTTGTCCTACCCCAGCACCCTGCTGCCTGGCTTTGCCATTAGACCTTCAGCTTTTCTTAGAAGTCTCTAGGGATGACTGGAAAACAAGTAGGTTTGTAGCATCATGGTCACCATGGAGGTCTGAAACCTGAATAACTGGCAGGTTTTTTGATTCAGACTGAGAACCTTTGTCTTTTGCTTTGGTTTTGTTAAGTCATTTAATTCAGAGGTCTGACACACAGGTGGGAGAGAAACTCTCCAGGTTAAAAACTGACACCTGTGGACCCAGAGAGAGCCCTTGGTACATGCAAAACCTCCAGAGAATCCTCCAGCAATACCCGGACAGTCCGATTATTTCTAAGGTCACAGGAAAGCAGAGAAATATTTCTGGTGGGGCAGGGGGACCTTTCAGGACAAAGGTCTCCCCCCTTTTCAGCTCTCCTTTAAGCATCAAACTCAAGGGAGCCCAAAGTTGTGCCTGAGGCCCATGACTGCACTTGCTGCTCTCCCATTCCAGCAGCGATACAGGGCTCCATGTGGGGATCTCAAAGCTTCTCACCTGGACTCCCAGCAACCCCTGGGCCATAGCAAAGTATCATCATCCCCATTTTACAGCTGGGAAAACACAAGGCACAAAGAAGTGACGTGACTTGCCAGCACCACCCAGCACATCTGTGGTAGAGCCGGGACCAGAACTCCGCTCTGCCTGCTGCCTCCAGTCCGTGGCTCTAACCACACAACCATCCTGCCTCTCTGTAACCACAGCCGGGGACAAAGCTATCACTGGCAGGTGTGTTTAATTCCTGGGGAACTCAGCAAACAAGCAATGTTTATGGAGGAAAAAACAATTGCCAGCAAATCTCACACGTGAGCACGGCTCCTGGGGATTAAAGGAAAGGCTGGTGCCGAGGTGATTAAGGACCGTCTTTGGGCTGGAGCCTCGGGGGGGCGGGGAATTTGGGTGCCCCCAGATTTCGTAGTGTTCAACCCTGTTGCTCAAGGATAGTCAGACGCGAGAGGGCAGGTTTTCAGTCGTGCCTCTTGCCTTCCTTCAACTTGTGCTGCTCCCATGGCTTCCGGCCCTTGTGCTCGTGCTGCTTAGAGTCCCGCTTCCAGCTTTCATCGGGCCTGTGCTCCTTGTGGCCTGGCCCTTGGTGGCGGCCCTTCCCCACATCCCGCCTGGGCCTCTCTTTCCCCTCCCTCCGCTTGCCCTCCCCACGGGCTCTCTTGCTGCTGGGCTGCTGCTCCTCTCCCTCCTCCTCCTCCTCCTCAGAGCCTGCTGGGAGCGCCCTGTGCATTTTGCTGGCCTGTCCCTCTGGGGGCCTGTCTTTGGGTTGCGTCTCTTTTTTGCTGCCTCTCTCCGGCTGAGCCTCCACACTCCCTCTGGGCTCCTCTTCTTCCTCCTCCAGCACTCTCGGCTTGTCCTGGCCCCTTCTCGGCTCTGCCCTGGCTGTGGGGTCTTGCTGCGTCCCTTCCACCTTGGCTTCGGGATCTTCTTCTTCTGGCTCCAACCAGCTCAACCAGCTCTTGAGAAACCGCAGCTCTCCCTGCAGGGGACAGCGGCACAAGGCAATGGACCTGCTCTCACACTGGGTCCTGGGTCAGCCCAGGGCGCCAGGACCCTCGTCCCTCTGGCTGGCCCGTGCCATGGCAACTGGAGCTAACACCGTCTTTAAAGAAGACCAGCAGTTCTGTGCAGGACCCTGCCCGCCTCCCCTCTGTTCACACAGAGCAGTGGCAAGTGACCTGCTAGGCTTGTCTGTGGCTCCAGGGCAGTTGGAGCCACAGCCAGACAAGCTCAGAGCTCCCTCGTGCCTGCAGGGGAGACCTCCTACCTGTGACAGGCAGGGGCTGGGAAGATCCCATCTGCACTAGCAGTGACTTGGTGTGGGGGTCCCAGGCTCTCGGCAAAGCCTCAGACACCGCAGGGCTTTCGAATGCCCTTCTACCAGCTCAGCATTCCCTGAAGCCAGGCCTGATTCGGGGACATGGCAAATGTCCCTGAGTGACGTGAGGTGCCCACAGTTCCTATCTACTCCAGTGGGGCAGGGCCTGCGTCTTGCAGGCTTGGGCCCAGTGAGCTTAGATGGGCCTGGCTCCTTCTCTCTAAATGGGTCCCAAGGCTCTAAATGGCTGTGGCCTGCCCCTGCAGCCCTTCTCAGGGGAGTCACCCCCTGCTTTCAATGGGAGCGACTGCTCGTGTGAGTAGGGGCTGCAGGATGGGCCCTGGCCAAGGTGAAAGCCCTTCTCGGGGACTCTAGGGCTCTGAAGATTCTGTGCGTCAATCCCGTGTTGGCTGATTTTCTCTGGTTTGCTTGGAGGCTGGGGGGCGGGTGGGGAGGAGAGGAGGGCATCTCCCCCCGAATCCCTCCCTTACAGGGTGCCCCAAATGGGTTTTGCTACCCTGACCTCTAGCCCAGCATGTAAATGTGATTGTTAGTGGAGGGCCAAGTTAAAAACCTTCCCCCAGAGCCCACCGCCTGCTTTTCAGAGCTGGGGTCTCCCAGGCCCCTCCTGCACTGCGGCTCCTCGCCTTACCCTCTCGCTGGCACCATCCTCAGGAAGGCTGTGCTTGGGCTGGGCCCACAGTCTGGGCTCTGCTTCGGGAACCTCGTCCTCTCCGTCGATGACGTCTGGGAAGGGGGAGACAGTGGGCAAGTTCAGAGGGAAAGACTGCGCAGTGTTCCTGCGTGCTGTTACACAGCTACTGCTTTCCACCCCAGAGCTGGTTACACTTCAACCGGGAATGCATTAGAAATAGGCCCAAACCAAAACCGGGACCCAGAACTGCCCAAAGAAGCAGGACATGCTGGTTCAGATCTGAACAGGTGCTGTGGACCCATTTTGTTTCTAGATCTATAATATCCAGGGCTCGCAAAGTGCAGTACCAAGGTTTGCCTTCACTCCCCTTTGTAGAGGCTTGTCAATATGGGATACTCCGGGAAATTAATCCGAATTAATCTGTGAAGTGGATTAGCCACATTAAATCTGTGTATGGATGCTCTTATTCAGAAAAAGTGGCTTTTATCAGAGTTTGCTTAATTCACTTCCAAAGTGACTTAGGTCTGAGTATGATAATCACACAAAGATTTAATGTGGTTTAACTAATTCACTTTACATTTACACCTTTGCTTAATTTGGATTAATTATCCTTCGTGTCCCCATGTAGACAAGTCCAGGGTGATAGGCAGGTAACTATCATTATCCGTTGTCTTACAGATGGGGAAACTAAGGCCCAGAGCATGGACCATTTTCACAGTGCCCACTACTTGTGGCTACCTGTTTTTGGATGCCCAGCCTGAGCCCCCTTTTATTGCCAGGCCTCGGTATGGCTGGTGGTGCCTGCTCTGAAAATGCTGCCCTATGGATCTGGGTGTTACCAGCTAGGGCAGCAGAAATGAGTAACCTGTAAGTGCTGGAGGAGCTTCTGTAGCTGGTAGGTCCCCGCGTGCACAGAGATTTGGTGAAGGGTTTGGGCTGCCAAACACAATTCCAGGTCACAGTTCAATCCTTAGCTTCCGGGCTGAGAGAATGCTGCTGAAGGAAACTAAGCCCCAGCAAATGACAGAAAACGGCCACAAACTGCTTGGGCAGCTCAGGATGCGTCCTGGCCTTGCACGAGGTCCCAGTACGGACACTGCCCAATACGTTTAGCTGGCAGCAGGAATTTGCTTCTTGCTTTCAGATCCGCTCAAAGTCCCTGGGCACGGGGCTAGGAGTCCAGAGCCCCAGCTCTGCCCCAGACCTGCTATCCCAGCTTGGGCAAGTCCCTTGGCTCTCTGTGCTTCTGCTTCCCCTCCCACCAGTCTTGCCTGTTTTGACTGTAAGCTCCTTGAGGCAGAGGGGGCTCTTGTTGTGTAACCAGCACAATGGGGTCGAGGTGGCACCGTTAATACTAATGTGCTGCATGGTCAGCGGCAGAGCTACCTTCCCCCTCTCTGTCCCAGGCATGTGCCTCGTGCCCGAGCCCCGGGTGTGAAAAGGGGGGTCAGTCTCCGGGCCCAGCAGCCCCGGGACCAGGCTGCTCCCCAGGAGGACACTTGATGCTGCGCAGCACCCAGCCTCACTGCTCTGACGTCTCTCACCTTGGAAGACCTGGAAGCCCATGCTTAGCAGAACCACAAAGGAGGCGACGAGAATGCACTTGTTGAGGGTAAGCCCCTCCCAGGGGACCTCCTCCTTCATGGGGCCGATGGTGCGGGGCTCGGCCTTTCTCTTCACCGGAAGGGTCTTGGGAACTTGTGAGACACAAAGAAAGTTACAGTAGGGGAGCAGGCCTGACCTGGCGGAATGGGCTAAGCACACTAAGAGGGGGAACAGGGGTCCCTTAACATCACCTAGTCTTGCCACAAAGGAGATGCAATGGTAGGACCCCAAGGGACTCCTGTGTGTCCAGTTGTATCCCACATAGCAGGGAGTGGCCCCATCGCAGGGCTGGGAGTATAAAGGGGGAGGAAATAAGTGGGGATTCTCACTCCCAGCTCCACATGGGGTTCACAGGGTCCCCCTATGAGGAGGGACTCAAGCGACTCTGTTTTGGGCTGTCTTTCAATTGCAATTTCTTGTGGCGCTAGCGCCAAGGTTCAAAATGGGCCTACTACAAACTGTCCAGCAGGGGGGTTGGCTGGAACGAACGGACTCCTGGGTTCTGTTCCAGGCTCTTGGGTGACTCAATAAGGGCAAGTCACTTAGGTCAAACGTTTCAAAAGCAGGGCCCTAAAGTTTGGCAGCTCAATAAGCGGCCTGGTTTTCAGAGGTGGCGGATACCTGCAGCTCCCCATGGAATTGGCCTGGGGTGACGGAGAAGAGAACTCCGCCCTATCAGCACACTTTAAGGTTCAGTGCTCCTGGGCTGATGAGCGAAATGGGGACTGAAGGGTTTGTGCCCCAAGCACCGATGCAAGAACGGGGAAGCTGCTTTAAAGTGAAGAGTTGGACCTACATCGTGTTCCCGCACACTGCACACGAGGGTACCTTGTGGCGAAGCAGAGCTGCCCGTCTCCTCCACCTTTTCTACCCTTGGCACGGTCGTCTCCGTGACTGGCGTGTCAATCATGCTTTCCACAAACTCATCTAGGTCCTTCTCGACGACGTGCAGCGTGTTCCGCTCCTCCTTCTCTATCCCCTGAGAGAGGAAGGAAAGTCACGTGACCAGCACAAACAGAGCAGCCAGCAGGAAGAAGCAAAAACTGCTCAGGGAATCTGTCTGCAGCTGATATGGAGCAAAACAAGCCGTGCAGTTGTGGTGAAATGTGTGTTATAGGGCCCCTTCTGTCCCCAGTTGAAAGTGCAGGTGGCTGATAGAGCCCTAGCTAGGAAGCTGTTTTACTCAACAGCTTGTGCTTGTATTCTCTGGAGGTCTCTGGGTCAGTGCCTGGTACCTTGGCCGTCATGTGGTTAAAAGATGGAAGATTTCAATATGGGAAACAAGAAATACATTTCCACAATGTATAATTGACTTATGGAGCTCACCGCTGATGGACATTATGGAGGCAATTACATTAGGACGTTTCAGCCAGGATGGGACAGGGGGGCTAGAAATCAGATGAACGTACACAGCTATGCTAAGCTAAAACCAGCCAGGGTATTGTGATCACACCAGTGCCTGAAAGCTTAATAGGGCTGGGCTGGGGCAGAAGACCTCTAAGAACCCCCAGCTCCTGTGGGAAATGACTTGGTAGGGAGCACTCTTCTTTCTGCTACTTTATGGAGCCAGTGCCCCAGCAAAGGGCCGGGGTTGCTGATGTCTTTCAGGTGAGAGAGAAAACCAAGGCCCTGACCAGTTCTGGTCATCACAACCGTGGAGGCTTTTACCCTGGTGTGTGAGCTGCGTTCCAAACCAGAGACAGTTCGGCCATAATCCCCTCAGCAACAAGCTACAATTCTCTGCACTGATGTTTGCAAAATATTATTCATCTGCCAGCTGTCTCTGGGACCCAATCTGTGTGGAACCCTGGCTGGCTATCTGTCTGCACTTGGCCATCTTCTTTAGCAAATACCTCCTGTTTAAGAAGGACTGAGTCCATATCCCAGCACAGTATTCTATCGAGGAGGACTGCTAAGCAGCTATCACGCTCTACCCCAAGGCGGATGAACTGGACAGACTGCCACCCTGCTGGCCTTGACCAATCCGTGAGACTCGCACAGACGACAATGCCGTTCCCGGCGAGGTCAGTCAGGCCGCACACTGTGCTTACAGTGCGCTCCCCATGGAGGGAGGAGGAGTTGACAGGCAGCGAGGATGGGAGAGGACTGTAAGTGGGTCTAATGAAGGGAACAAGGACGGAGGGGGGCTGTAGTTTGTAATGTGATGGGGGAGGGGTGCACCACTGCTCTCTGCTGGAGAGAATCGGACTCACTCATACAGTCAGTTATGAGGCCCATTAGCGAGGGCTGCCTAGAGAGGATAAAACCTTAATACTAGAGCCAGATGCTGGAGGTTCTCCTTCAGGTCAAGTGACACAGCCTATATTTGGGAGCAGTTCTATTCCCTATGCTGCACACGGGCAGTTTAGATAATGACTGTGCTGGGCCATGTTTGTACCCACGGATCCATTGTGATGAGGCCCTATTCAGGGCTTGCCAAGCGCTCTGGGCCATGGCACACAGAGGAGCCGGTAGTGGTGGTACAGCGCCTGCCAACTAGTGCTCTTTGAGTGTCAAAGTCTGGAAGCCAGAGAAGAGATGACGGCCCAAAGGAAGAAAACTCAGGGGTAGGGGAAATATTCATTACCCCCTCTCTGTCTAATCACACAGACTCGACATTGTGCTGATGCCCCACCGGGAAGCTGAAGCTGACGGGGTTGGAGTATTGGCCACAGTGTGAGAGGGCTACTAGAATCCCCTTCTGTATTAGCTCTGCATCTAAAACACTCCTGCATTATACAGTACCCCCCAGGGCAGCGTCCGACTCCGCCCCTGAGAGTCCTATCCATCTCTGCCCGGCCTCCCCTGAAAACTGGCTGGGGCTGTGTGGGGCAGCAGTGCCCTGCCGAGCTCAGGATACAATTACACTCTTGTTGCTTCATTTGATGGATGTGATCGAATCCCTGGCACGTGAATGGGAGCCCAACCTTGGGTAAAAGGCAGAGCTGCTTAGCTGCAGCCGCTAATCCACTTTGACGTGCCTGCCTAGAGGACAACATATCCTTTGGAGAGAGGGAGCTTAGCAATGGAGATAAAGTAGCATCGAGGCCTGGTTCTGGTTCTAGCCCCTTCCTGCTCGGGCAGAGAGAGACCAGGGCTCCTCCAGGAATCAGACTGCAGAGGTGCAGTACAATGGACTCATTAATAAATGTATCAGAGGCACCAGATGGGGGAGAGCTGCCAGTCAACTCAGATCAGTGACAGCGACAGCTGAATAATACCTTTAGCTCTGACTGCACATGGGTGGGCTCTGATTCCCCTCAAAGGCCCAGGGAGGCCACGTTTCCAGCTACGTGTTGCCCACAGAAAGGACTTTTGCTTTTGTTCCCAGCGGGGAACATTGGAATTTCCTCACCCGCATAAAGCCAACAGGCCAGCCAGTCCTGTTGTTTGGATCTGACTGCGGCCAATGTCACGTGAGTCAGTCCTGACACCCTCTGAGGATTAGTTTACACCTTGAAGCATGAGGACTGATTTCTTTTATGATTTTAACTTAGTGTCACCAGCCCCGACTGACCCCCCGCCTCCCATTACACCTGCAACAAACTGCTGGCATGGAGAGAGGGGTTAAAAGGAGGAGACCTAGCCCAATGCGGGGCTGACCTGGAAGGAGTGCAGAGCTCTGCTTCTCCTGCTGTGAGAGAAGCCTGCTTATAGGTCAGAGCCTGAGGTAACTTGCTGGGTGGATATGGGATGACCTGACCCTTAGGAGAATGGCTGGAGTACTGGTTATTGGAAGACAAGTCCTGAGCAGAAGGGCGGGGGGTCCGGCTGAATGTTTGCTGCAGTTCCCTGGGTTGAGTTGTGGTTTTTCCTGATTTCTTTGGACCTTTAATGTCCTGGAAAGGACTAAAGTGTGCTTTGGCTGGAGGGCTAATGCACTGCTACGCTGGACCCCGTGAGAGACAGTGACCTACCAGCGGAGACCTGTGGCTGGGTGAGTTGTGCCCAGATGGGCCACCAGGGGGCAGTGTAGTGGTAAACCTGATCACTGTGATGGTCTAAACTCTAAAGAAGGTTTTGTCTCCTGTGACTTGGCTTCCTTTTCGTTTCAGTGAGTTCTCTCCTGCTCCTCTCTTAGGTAGACAAGGGGTCTGACTAGCCTCCTCTCACTCCTGTGTTCCAACTAAATGCTCCTAGTCTTATTTCTTCCATTATCATGTTCTCAGTGTTCTTCAGCAGCTTCTCACAAGCCCAGTTTATCAGCACCCCAGAAATTCCTCTATTACCCCCAATAGTATCTGCATCAGCTTCCCAATCTCTCCTTTGCCTCAGCACCCCTGGGTACTTGAACCCAATATCCCAGCTCTTCAATAATCTTTAAGAGCCTGTTCTCCTCTGCACATACTGCTGCTGGTTGGATGCTTAGTGATGGTGCTCTCCCTGCCCACCATCTTCTCTCCCACTGCCTCCCACAATGCCAAGTTGAGCCTAACCCCTTAGCCCTATTAGTTTATGGGAGGTAGTTTTCCACACTTGTGACTGGTCTCTTCCTCCCTGTTTCCCTGAGCCAAGCTTATGCCTACAAATAACAAGCAATGGTCTCCTTGCCGCTTTCCTCTTCTACTGTAGGGGCTTCTGAGGCACTGCGGCCTAGATCCTCAGAGGTATGTAGGTTCCCAAATCCCATTGAAATCAATGGGAGTTAGGTACCTAAATACCAGGGAGAATCTGAGCCTGTATGTCCTTACTCCTGTAGAAGTCATGGAGCTGATGAAGCAGAGGTTTTGAGAGCACAAGCCAAGAGCTCTTCCTCCAGGGAATGGAGGGACCAGGGCAAGGAGCTATGGAGGAGATGGCTTCCATCTGATGGCTGCTTGGTGGCCTGTGTTAAATGATGGATAGGAAGTGGGCAGAGTCCCAGCAGACACCTCACAATCCCTCCCTCACTGGCAGTCTGAGGCCCAGGGGCTGAATGGGCCATGGGACTCCCCTCCTACCTACAGAGGAAGCCCCTCCTGGCCAGAGTTAAGGCACGTTGTCATGACAATCCAGTGTATGCTTGCCCTGCACCTTTATCTTTGCTGTGAGCAATGAGGCCATCACTGTCCAGGGCTGTCAATCCAGCACTTCTCACTAGTGCTCATTTTATATATCAAAATTCTAAGAATCCAAGGTCCTGCTGTTGATTTAACTGGATGTACCAAATATGCAGGCAAAGCTTGGGAAAAGGGAAGTAGACCCACCCTGCCCCCCAAGATCCAAAGACCAGGCCTCTGCTGCCTTTCTTGTAGGCTACAAGGGCTATTGCAAACATCTAGTGTCACGTAGCCTGGGCCTTCAGCACCAACGTAGCCTGCAGCTAGTTATAAACAGAATTACTGAATAGAGGCTACTTACATGTGATCTACTGTTTACCTCTTCTTCGCTTTGTGGCACCTCAGCATCTGTTAAAAACAAGTGCAAGCAAAATAAAACATACATTATGTTATAAACACAAAGTATGGACAGTATGAGGGGCTCAGAGCATATGATCATCTTGCCATCTAAGTGGCTGGCCTGCAGAGAAGATAAAAGCCTTACTACTACTACATTAGAAATATCAGGAACATTAAATCTGGTCTTCCTGGAAACAGGGAGTTTTTGATGACCCAGAGATATAGACTGGAACCACTCTCTGATTAAAGATGCAAAAATGAGGAATCTTTAACAAAAGAGCTTTTCTCCCAACTGTGTGTCAAGGTTTGAGTGAGAGGCATTCACAAAACCATACAATTCAAAAATATTTTATGCAGTCTAAATAAAAAAGACTTCCCCTCTCAATCCAATATTGCTATCTTGCTATAAATGTTTTAATCCTACTAGTTCCTCAGCCATCCGTACAGTGTTCTAGGAAAAAGAGGCCACAGCCCTGAATTTCTAGTATAAGTGAACAAGCAGAAAAGAGAACGTTTAAAATCTACTGTTGCGCCTTTTTAAAGTAAAATACACTGCTACATAAAGAAGCAGAACTGGGTCTAAAAATCTCATACCTTCTCCTTTAGAGGTCACCTTTAAAGAATAAGGTAAATAGTCCAAAGCCTGCCTGCTTGACATGGATCTTACCACACCTCTAAAAGCCGGCACTAAAGCGCTCTGCAAGTTCTAAGGTCACTTAATAATTTTCAGTAAGCCGTTCTCACTGCAAAGATCAGGATCTTAAGCATATAATCCCCTCATGAGACACCTCAAGGAACATTTCCAATGGTAGCAGCACAGCCCAACAGGCTTTTAAGTCCTTGGAGACAAGAACAGCTTGTCCATTAATTGCTGGGAAAGTCCTGCTAGGATGGCCTCCAGCCACGAAGTGGGGATGAGGTACCTTTTCTCACGTCCTCTCTCGACTGCCTTGGAATGCTCTCCGCCAGCATTGCCAGCTCCTCTACAACCTCAGGACACTCCAGGTCTCTCTCCAATACCTCACAGGTGCCTGTTGCCATGTCACTTCCCGGGAGTCTTGCTCACTAGAGAGAGAGAGAAAACAAATGGCACACAACACAGCACAGCTGGCAAGGGGTAGCACTGGCATCCAAGATGATGGAGTTCAGCCTGAACGAGACAGGTATACAGGTGTGGATAAATCACTGCAAGCAATCTCCAGCCTTGCTGTACAAATAGTACCAGCCCCGGCACTTCCAGAGAGACTTTCAAAGTAGGATCATAAAGGCTTGTCACACATGCTCACAACCCCGCCCCACTGCAGGCTAGACCTATTCTAAAGAGGAATGTGAGGCACAAAGAGGTTAAGTGACTCAGCCACAGAAGAAGTCAGTGCCAGTGCTGCAATTACGTCTCAGGAATTTCCTGGCTTCCAGTCTTGTGCTCAGACCATTAGATCAGAAATCTTACAACGTATATATGGTTAAAGGATCAAGAGTCCATGGATCACAGCAGGAAAATACCATAGATCCTTAAGATCCTGTTAACAGCGCATCCCACTCCAAATGCCCATGTTCTACTAGAATTTGGATACATAAAACTGTCATGATTAAAGATCCTATTTCAGTTTTCTAAAAATAGAGGTGTATGGTGTTCTGAACAACTTCCAATTTGGGTAGTGCCACCGTCTCTAACTTCCCCCTCAAATTCCACTTCTGCTTTGCGGCCTGCTCTGAACTGTTGGGCACTGTTGCTGTGCACTGTTAAACAGCTGCAGAGCTCCACCCTGGAGATTGCTGCATTGCAGCGATAGGTGAAGCAATTCCCATGGCAAAAGCCCTTTGAGGTGAAAGGTGCTGTAGAAATGTAGGACTGCTATCGTTAACAGAATGCCAGTGTATTAATGGAACATGCGCTAACCCCAAAGCAATTAACACTTCAGTGCTGCTGCTCCCAGTGCAATCTTTTGTGCTCGCTATTTTCAACTGATTAAGGCTAGTGGGCTGTCAAGATGCATCCAGTTACGTACATTAACTGTTAGAATGCTCAGAGTTGGACACTTCCTAAAGCAGGGCTTGCGCAGCAAGTTCTGAAATTCTGGGCTTGCTCCCCCTTCGGGGCTCACCTCCTTGTCTCTGGGTAGAGTCTCCGAATAGCAACCCTATCCCCAGGGCTCCAATACCTGTCCTGGGCTCCGCACCAGCCTTTGGTTGCAAAGGTTGTAGCCACAGGGGGATGCCTGAAGACGTGAAGGGCCCCAGTTGCCCTCTGTGTCCCCCTGTTATAACAACGAAGTCCTTGTCCTCACCCTATGCCCAAGCTGGGCTGATGCTGCTGGAGCAGGAAGCTTTGTGCAAATAGGAGAGCGAGGCTGTTGTCTACCAGGAAGGGAAATTGATGACTTAACAGAAGCATTTTTCTAGTCTCAACAGTTCAGCGCTGAGTCATCGATTCCTCTCCAGTTTGGGGCTGCGGCTGCTCTGCTCAATCTTCAGCAAACCTCCTTTTTCAGACAGCGGCAAGGGAGGTGACGACAGAACTTGAGCCCGGCTGGAATTTCTCCCTCTCCTCAGCCAGTTCACTGACTGCTCCTGCCTCCCAACTACAATATGTGCTCAACTGGAAGAGGAGTGCGATACTGCTACAGACAGAGGTCTATCAGGTGCCAATACTCGATGTGCCTGTGAGGTAGCGGGTGCTTACACACAGACACCTATTGTTTCAGGATTCCAACAGCTGAATTGGGGACATTTTGGAACTACATTCACCGCCATCATGTGTCCCCTGCCTTCATAAAATGAGGAAGCCTAAGCTGACAGCTTGGGTCAACAGAGTAGATGGTCAAAATGGTCCTAGAACAGGTTACATCAGCCAGGAAAACAGAATTTGGTTTCATGGGTCAGATCTCTGAGCTCTCAAAGCATTTTACAAAGTAGCAGTTAAGATACTCACACTATGACAACTGTATAGGCCAAATATGGCAATTAGAGCTCACATGCATAGTCTCTGCTATTCAAACTCGTTCCTCCACTCTGCTCTCTGAATCCTTTCAAAAGGTGTTGAAAGACTCACCTAAGAATCTTACGGTGCATTTCCCCTGCACACAACCATATGTTTGGTCTGTAGTTGGTTGGTCGTATACTCCTTAGCGCAGGACTCTATAAAGAACCCGATGTGTCTACGGACACCATGGAGATAACATATAAGTAATCCTACAATTCTACTTTCGTGTCAGCAATGACTTTTCAGAGAAGAGCTCCGGTCCAAGATCTGAAGCGTGAGTCCGCTACTGACTCTCATCAAAGAAAGAAGCTTCCAAAAATAGCCCCCTTACTCCCTCCATCAGCTCCTTCAAGATAGTGGAATTACAGACTCTTTCCCTACACAGATCTATCCCTGGCTAGCCAGCAACTAACTTCTGACTCCAGGCGAGCATTCTGTGGCCATGGGTTTTCCTGTATTCGCTTAAAAGTGTTAAAATCCCACAAAAGGCATACCTAGGGCTTGAATGCAGCCGTCTTTCCTTCAGCCTCTTGTCTGGCTCAGTCTCTACAGACTAATATACAGCAACAGGTGCTGAGTTCTGCCAGAGCAAAATATCAACCAATCACAGGAAGCGAATGCCACTATAGCTTTAATATTCAGCCCTGGGAGACAGAAGAGGGTCTGACTTCACTCTGAAAGAGAGAGAATAACATGAGGCTCATTTACTTCCGTTCATGACAGGTCCATCTGCTGCTGTGGCTGCTCTCAGAAACAAGGGAACCATGGAGATGTTCTGCGTCGCAGGGATATAAGATGGGAAAGGGGAAGGATGAAGGAATAGCCCATGAAAAGCAATAGAGGTGAGATGACCCTGCCAGGAATATGGTGCTAGGAAGCCAGGACTGAAAATCTGTCAAAGGTTCATTCCCCAAACTGGAGCTTGTAGAGAGCACAATAGTGCAAAGTGCTTCATTAATGAATGTTCATAAAGTACTACTGAATAGCAGCAAATGCAGTTAACGAGTTGAGTAACTCCTCATTTCTGACAGCAGATGCAAGCAGAGAATCAGGCCTACACATTCAGACACTCAAGTTACTGAAGGGGGTAAAAAATTAACATTATTTCCCTAGTGTCAAGAGCAGGTTCTTTATTTGTAGTCGACTCAAATGGCTGAACTTCAAACATGGGACCTGCTCCTATAACCTTTCTTCTCCTGAGTCCGACTGAAGACAACGGAGCTACTCATGGAAGGGGGAGAAAGTGGGGCATCTTGTGCATAGAGGTCTGCTCACAGATGTGCTGTGGCCCTGTTAACCAAGCCCTGCAAGGAACTAGCTCTAGCCAACCAGCTAGAAAGGTGGGAACTCACCCTGGCCCCTCTCCTTTCATCTCACTCAGTCTGATACCTGCCCCGCCACGCTATTGTGGTGGGCACTTGAAAGCTTAACTGGGACCATTTAAATACTAACATGATGAACCATGAGAATTTCCCCTCTCCTCCCCCACCTTAAAAAAAACCAGGAAACTAAATACCTCCCAAAAGGCGCTAATGCAAAAATTCTGTTGCACAGTTAAAGAACAGTTTTTAAAAATAGGGAAACGCAAAAAGCAAGGTTCCTCCAGTAATACAACCCACATCATGGGTATTCTGCGGGCCAATACCTGGGCCAGATCTTGGCCCCTGCACAGTGGTGCAAAAAGAGCTGGAAAACAGCAGTTCTGGACCCTGAGGATACCTCCTAGATGTGGGACTATATGTGGGACAGCTGCTATATTGGCATCCCTCTTGGCTCCTGCTCTGTGTGAATACAGGGGGTGAGAGGCTGTCCACAGGGTCTTTACTCCCTTAGGCTACTCTACTCTATGCTGTGTGTAAAAGGTAACTTAATACCATTTTTACCCTCACTCCTGAGCTGGGCTGGATGCAGCCCAGCATCTGGGCCTATATTTCTAAAAACAGAGGTCCCAGTTCTGTAAACCCTTCCTACTGCATGAGTAATATCACTGGACTCATTGGGACTACTTGCATGTACAAAGACTACTGCAAACCTTTAACTGTGTATGCAGCCGGTAATATTAAGCAATTAGCACAAAAACAGGAGAACACTGTATATCCCAAACATTCAAAAATCATGAAGGTGGCTTACACAGCATGAGATTTTTAAAAAAATGGAGTTTGGGTTGTCTTTTCTGAACTTCTGGTTCATCTTGTTAAGCTTTTCTCTCCAAACAAGAGGACTAGAAACTTAAGTTTTGGGCTTTTTAAAATGGAAGTAGAGATTCCTGCGTAATTACCAAACTCCAGACACTGGGGCTTTCAGAAAAAAATGAGAGAAATTGTTTGTTAAAATATAAATATTTTCAATAAACCCAAAAGCATCTGAAATATCAGAACAGGGCAGCTTCGTAAATTGAGGTTCTTCCCCCTTCCCCACTCCACCCAAAGACAGCTCCACTGTAAAAGCTTTAAGTTGCTGTTCCTGCTCTCCAGCCTAAGTGATGGGAAATCATACTTTTCTCTGGGACTCCAAAAACAACAGTTAAACATCTGATTGCCCAACTAAAAAGTGTATGAGTGAGCGATCCCTAGGCCTGTGCATGGTCCAGGGCACTGCAAACACTTTGAAATGGTTGTCTGTTTCCTAGTGCTAGTTGTTTTTAGGCTGTCAAAGCTTTATTTTAAAAGAGTCATGACACATTAGTTTAAAGATGACGTTAAAAAAATGCCCTTCATTGCTGCTTTGTGATGTATCGAATGGCCTGACCTTGTTTCAAGACTTAAGAACCCATTATACGGCCTTCCCAGGACCAAAGGGTATTAGCTGAAAGTGACAGGGAGGCAGCAAGTGAAATAGAAGGACCTTACTGGGATCACTGACATACCCGATTCCAGAAAACAGATCAACATGGAGTCAGATTTGAAAGAGACCTCAGCTCCATTTAGGCATCAGAATAAGTGGCTAGATTCTCACATGAGATCTGCATGCTGAGCTCTTTTAAAACTCTGTGCATCTGAAAGCATAGCTTATATGGACTAGTGGTTACTATATGTATTCAGAAAATCAGAAAGGGACTGCATGCTTTTCAGGGCAGGGACTCTGTCTTCCCTCTTTGCAATGGGACCAACTGTAATATAAACATAACTGCTGATATTACTGAAGACTGAACCCAAAGCTTTCAGTAGGAGTGGATGTACCTTAAATGATGACCCTCTCTCTGTACTAACTTGATTAGCTTTTGTTCTTTCTTTATATTTCTTGCTGTGATTTTCCTGCCAAATGCCGTCATTGTAGGTAATTTAAAAGGCATACTTGGTTTATTGTGTTTTAGGAGACATAATGAAAACAAAGTTCTAAATGGACTAACTCAAAGCAGAAGGGATTTTGATTCAATCATGTTTCACTTGGTGCTCATGATATCATAATGCTACTACTTCTAGAGTCTTCCAGGAAAAACATGGTAGTCAAGACCTGAATTTTTAGTTAAAAAAACAAAAACAAGCAGTACTTCCCCCACTCTCCTTTTCAAAGAGCCATCACAGAGCAGCAAAATAGGACAAATCCTTCCATTTATGGGGCATCTTTCAACATACCAGTACCTCCAATGAACAGGGAGTGGGGCTGGTTTGCCTCCACAGGCAAATGCCTCCATGTTTAGCTCTAAACAGCTCGCTGCCAAGTTATAAACACTCCAGTCTCCATAGGACAGGTTAACCAAGGCAGATGCAGGAAGGAGTTTCCCAGAGGCAAATTCTTTTCTAATCCCTTGAAATCCCATTGGATCCCAATTTCTCACCTGACCTGAATCAGATAAAATGTCTCTGGGACCAAAGGAGCTCAGAGAATCTCCGTAACACACTCTAATTCTCTGAGATAACATGAAGCAGAAAGCCCCTGCTGGAATGACACTGGAGGGTACTTGATCAGTGTTGGGCCGGTGTTGTGCTGCATTTAGGCTGTGCTGAATGCTCACTGAAGGCTTGCAGTGCTCAATATTGAGTTGCTGGATTGTATTTGTTAATGGGAACTTCATTTACTTTACGTACCCCAAGCTGTAATCACGATTCATGACTGGTCTATGTGTGGAAACATCATCTGCTTTACTTCAGATACTCCCATCGCTCATGCTCCAGTTGCTGGGTTTACATGGCTAAACTCTGAGGTGAAATGATAATCAAGGCTCTTTGTAGTCTGCGGCGCAACCAGACCAAATTCTGCAGCAGCAAATTCTTACATTCCATAGCAACGTTACTTTATCCAGCTACTGGCATATTTCTCTCTCCCTCCCTTTCCACCCGCCTGCACATACTCCTGTTGCTCACCGTTGAAAAATACTCATAAACAGAATTAGTTAATGATGATTTTCAACAATGATTAGTGTTGAAGATGGATTTTCATTGTGCCCTTCAGGCAGCTCAGCTCCATTCTTTGGCTCTCTGCTCCTATGACAGCCAGTGACTCAACCCAAAACCACCTCCTCCTTCCCACGTGTGCTATGGAAGGAAGAAGCCAGAAGCCAGTTTCGGTGGCACATTTTCCCAGCTCTCAGCTGCTCTGGAGTCCAGGTTTACTAGCTTGCCAGTCTACGCCTCTGGCTCCCCTGACTCCAGCTCTGACTATCCATGCCCTGCTGCCTGGTTCCATGGAACAGTGCATAGAGAATGCCCTGCAACCCACTCCACCTACCCCCTTTCCCTTGTGGAGAATGCGGGAGATCAAGAGGAAGCTACAGGCAGGTTCCAGCAGGGTAGGGAAACTGAAAACAAACACCTGGGTGCAGTAAAATGGTGAATTCTGCTGCAAAAATGCTGAACTGAATGGCATTTTTCACAAATGCCATCTTCTGTGGCTGCAGAATTATGGAGTCTATAAGGCCCTGATGAAGACAAATGGGACAAATCACATCACTCAGAGCTATTGTTTCAGGCAGATTGATGTAAGCAACACAGCAATGGTTACATTTGTTTTGTTTTCCAAGTTATCTCCAGAACCATAAGAGCTACAACCCCCTTTTTTTTAGTGGAGGTTGAAGAGTACAATTCTATAGCAAGTGCCACAGATACAAACTCCCCGATTACAAAGGCCCCTGATTATAATTTGACTTCTAGAACTATCATGGAGGCTCCTGCTAAAGAGATGATGGAAGATATAGCACCTTGGGATTTGGTCTTAGACCTCAGAAGCTACACAGAGACACAAGGTGTTTAATAGAAGTTGGTCCAATAAAAGGTATTACCTTATCCACCTTGCCTCTCTAATATCCTGGGACCAACACAGCTACACCAAGCTTAGCAGAGGCAGGCTGAGTCAGCATTTCTGTGGGAGATTGCCTATAAAATTGGGACAGCTGGTCACCTTACACCTGCATTTTTGCAGTAAAAGTTCCCTTAGAGCCTATGTTCCTGCCTTTGAACATGCGTACTGCTGCCTGTCTCCCATGTAAGCCCCAGAGTGATTTACAAACTGGGGGAAGACAGGTGTTCAGCTGCCTACTTCGGGTGCAGGGCTCTATCTGGTAAGATCCCTTTGAGCACACGTACCGGATTGGACCCCTTGGGGGAGTTCACACAAAACAGCAGACAGGGACGACCGCTCTCATTTTTAGCCCAGTGGTTAGAGCGCTCACTTGGGACACCCAGGTTCAAGTCCCCCTCCACGTGTGTGAAGGAGAAGGGATTGAACTGGGATATGCCCTCTCTCAGGTGAGTGCCTGAACCATGGGACTCTAGGATATGGTAGTGGGGCTCCCTCAGACTCTCCTGTTGACATTGTTGCACTGTGGATAAATAATAGAAGAGTCTTTGGAACCAGGGAACTGGATTTGAGGTCCCCCAAATCCTGGCTGAGCGTTCTACCCACCTGCTATTGAGTCATTCTCATGCTTGTGTGCTCCCTCTGGCCCAAATGATCAAGTATTTACCCACAGAGCAACAGCTTCATGAGGAGAGCCTGAGGGAACCCCACCTCACAATATTCCATAGCCCCATGGTTTGGGCACTCCCCTGAGAGATCGTAGATTCCTGTTCAACTCCCTTTCCATCCCCCTCAGAAGCAGGGGGGACTTGAGCTGGGGGTCTCCCACATCCCAGGGGAGTACCCTAACCCCTGGGCTAAAAGTTACAAGGGAATGCCTCCTCCTCTGTCTTTCTCCCCTACTCCTCCCCGGCCCTAAAATTGCAGAGATGCCTGACTTCAGGAAACAGTGAACAACTGAGAACGGCTAGCAGAGGTAGACACCTCTGCGGGGAAGGCTCAGCACATACCCCTCTGGTTGGCATCTCCTACAGCCTAGCAGAAGCAGCTTCCTTCCTAGTGTGCTGACTTTTGTGACTTGCAGTCTAAGGTGCCTTTCTCTCCCCATTTGTTGTCCAGGAGCCTAGGAGCCTAACTCAGGCTCTGTGAATTGCAGTGATTTTCTAGTGGCCGTGACACTAGGTGTCACAATGCCTAACTCCTTCTGTGTATCCAGGCCTCAGGGACTTGCCCTAGTCAAGGTGGGAAAGTTCTAACCACTGGGTCATCGTTCCTCTCTAATTTAACAGTGTATAGCAGGGCCGTCACCTGTTCCAGTTAGGAAAAGGTTAAAAGCAGCCAATGGAGGCTGGTTGGGTAGTTAGCCTCAGGTATAGCCGCACCCAATTAGGGTCCAGCTGACCCTGATAAAAGGGCAGGTTGCAGCCATGAGAGACACTTTTGCTCCAGCTGAGGAGCAAAGAGGATCAGGTTGCCTTGGGGAGCAAGCAGGGTACCTCAGGCTGGGCTGGGGAAAGGCAGGCAGAGCTGAGGAACTTTGGCCTGGTGAAGCCCCAGGCTGAGGCCTTGCTAAAGACCAGGGGTGGTACTAGGGCTGCAGGGAGGCAGCTGGGGCTAGAAAGGTAGCAGCTCCACCCCCACCCCTGATGATGAGTGGCCACTTCAGACTGCAGTTTGCCCCAGAGGGAAGGGGCTAGATGAGGACTGGAAGTGGGTCACTGAGGTGAGGTGGCTTTAGGGGATTGGAGTTCCTGGGGAGGGGAGGCCCAGAGTGTGGGGGGACGGCTGTGGGGCAGCACCCTGAGGAAAGAGGCACTGGGGTCTGGGAGGGACGTGGGACTGGAAGTACACTGGCGGAGACAAGGAGAAAGCAGCCACCGAAAGGAAGTCACCAGCCAGCAGGAGGTACTCTAAGGCTGGAACTGAACTAAATCCTGAGGTAACCAGCAGGAGGCGCCGCAGCGGTGAGTGTGTGCCCTGCTACACCGTGTCTTAGCACACCTTTGTGCCCAAGTGATTTCTCTTGGGTAATAATAAGGCTTTTCATCCATAGAGATCAAAGCACTTTACAAAGGAGCGCTGTACCCCACTTTACAGATCGGGAATCTGAGAGACAGGGAGGTGAAACAACTTGCTCAGAACTTGCAGTGGGAGTCCTTTCTCTTACTTTCACTATTATGAAGGCCTGAAGGACGGGTATTGCAATGTCACTCAGCCTCTCTTGGGTTGCTGGTGGCACTGGGGCAGAAGGGCCCCTCAGCAGCTGTAGTGTCCCAGGTGTTTATAGTTGCCATAGCAACTCAGAGAGCAATGGCTTCTGAGCTAGTACCACTGGGGGCTTTAAAGATCGGGGCCAGCAGTTTGAAATGGATCTGGAACTGGATGGGGGCCAGTGATCATCTGTGCTCCTGGAGCCTATGTGCTGTCATCAAGCTGTTCCATTCAGGAGGTAGGCTTGCATGTGATAGATCAAGAGCAGTTTCCAGTTTCTGCAGGGCTTTTCCTGTTCCCACACAGGATACGTGGCAGGGGGCAAGCCTGGAAGGGACACAGGCAAGAAACAGCATAGCCGGGCCCTCATCTGAGAAGAAACTATGACTCCTCCTTGCTCATCAAGACAGGAGACTATTTGGGTCTCCAGGTACAATGATGAATCGAGCAGGACCCCAAGGTGGGAAAGCTCTAACCACTGGGTCATCGTTCCTCTCTAATTTAGCAGTGTGTAGCGGGGCTGTCACCCGTTCCGGTTAGAAAGAGGTTAAAAGCAGCTAAGGAGGCTGGTACTATGTTAACCACTGGAGCGCAGGTACCCCGACAGAGGACAAGATGACAGTGTAGGGCAGCTCTCTCCTGCATGTCACCTCCATACTTCCTGTATTTGGCTCGAGCCAGCTGCCTTTCTTCAGGTTGGGACAAAGCAGTGGCTGTGCTGGACACACACATCTGTGTGTCATCAGCACACTGATGGGGTCAGTCTGTGTTATCTGATCCTTCCCCGCAATGGTTAACAGCAGTGGCGACAGGACTCAGGCCTGCAGGACTCCCTAAG
The DNA here is from genome assembly GCA_007922305.1 of Dermatemys mawii. Lineage (NCBI taxonomy): Eukaryota > Metazoa > Chordata > Testudines > Dermatemydidae > Dermatemys > Dermatemys mawii. The sequence continues at coordinate 8,574,941 of ML677376.1, read as the reverse complement.
CAAGAGGAGGGGCAGCAGCCCCTCATGAGCTGCAAGGATCTGCCACAGAAGAACAGGGGATGCTAGTCTAATGCAGTTTCCTAAAAGCTCTTTGGTGGACCAGCAGCTCTTTGTGATCGAAGGCATCAAGTGCAACTTCTAGATCAAGCAGAATGTACATGGATGTTTCACCCATGTCTGGGGCCGTCAGCGTCACCATCTCTGTGCTCCAGCCATGCCCGAAAGGGTTTGGAGTACTGACACTGATCAGGTGGAGCAGACTACACTTGTGTTCTCTGCACATTAGAATGGAAGGATTATCAAAATTTCAGACTCTGACCGATTATTGGCTTGAACAAGCCCCAATAATCTTCCATTCTGGCCTCAAGCCGACTTCAATCATCTGTCCTGCTGCAGTGATAAAAATCCAAGAGCTCAGATGACATGAATCAGGTCTGCTATATAGGACTGACTCCTGTTTCCAATTCCTGGTTTCTTGCACCCCAGGCTACCTGGGGCTGACTGTACTTGTAGAACTCCTGGGCTCAACTAGGAACCCCTTATTCCCAAGGCCACCTGGGGTATAGTGCACAGGGCATTGCTACATGACAAGCCTGAGTTTGATTTGTACCATGGGCCAGCAGGGGTCGGAAATGCCTTGTCTTTCAAACAGCAACCCCACTGGCCAATTCTGTCACTGGAATTCTAGTCTCGAGAAAAGAGGGGCTGGTTTTAATTGGGGGATCTACAGAGCTCAATCTAGACCTGACAATTTTTTTAAAAAAACAAATCCCTGAAACAAGGAAAACACCCATACCAATAAAATGGGAGGGACCCCCTAGTTTGGGTTTAACTGAAAATGAGTTTTTTCCAGTTTCTCACTAACACAAAATAACAAAGTTTGGATGAAATGAAACACTGCATTCAACCTAGATTCCCCTGCCCCCCCAGTTTTTGTTTAGTACTGGGTTGGTTTTTGGGTGTTCTTACTTTTTTAAAAAAATTAGTCTTCTAAAGAAAACATTTTGAAATGAAAAATCAAAATGGCCACAATGAAATATTTCCCCACCAAAAAAAAAAATTTTTTTTTATTAGCCCTAAACTACACACTGAATTCGACCCAAATTTGCAGATAGTTTCAGTGCATTTTTGGAAAGCTCTCCCTCCTCAAACTGGCCCTGTTCTAGTTCTATCAAATATAATATCTGTATGTCTCTTCGAGATGGTATCTAGGCTTGCCCGTATTCTCCGTCTCATCTCTAGTCTGAAGCCTGGCATTCTGGCTACTCTCCTTTCTCCCAAAGACAACTACAGGCAGCACCCATACTCCAGAACTCGCTGATAGCAGGGCCCAAGAACAACCAAGGGCCCAAGAACAACCTGATGTGCCTTCTTGAGTGGGATGACCAGATAGCAAGAGTGAAAAATTGGGATGGGGGTGGGGAGTAATAGGAGCCTATATAAGAGAGACCCAAAAATCAGGACTGTCCCTATAAAATGGGGACATAAAGTCACCCTATCCTTGAGCTTTGCAAGCCTGATGTGTGAGGGAAAGGGGCTATCTCCCCCTCTAGTATTTTTCACAGGTATTTTTGACTATTTAGTATATGTTCTAAATCTGGGTGGCACTGGGGACTAGACTAGAGAGTCCCTCACCTTTAGGCAATTACTTCAAAGCCAGTTGATGTTGCTAATGACAAAGCTGTTACTATCTGACTGAACTGAGTTTGTTGGGTCTCTGTTTGCCACTGGACTTTACAAAGCCAGCAAAGAGACAATTGGTGCCAATCTCAGCATAGAATGCAAAGACAGAATACACCACAGAACATGAGCTCTCCCCCTTCTAGTGGAGACCATTCATCCAGCTGAGGGTGAGGCACATTGCTAGGGGAGGCATGATGAGAGTCTGGTGGTGTGGAACCGTGCTCTGGCAGTGAGCCTGCTGTAACTTATGGAGTGGATGGCTTTCCCTCAGGGCTCCGAATCAATACCTTTCACCAGCCCTGCATTCGTATGAATGTAAAAGGGCTTCTTAAGAAAGGCTTTGAAATTGCCTTGTATATTACATGATCTGTGCGTGTGTGTACACACACACACATCAGCTCCACATTAAAGCAGATCTGATCACACTCTAATCCACGTGTGACCTAAATACCCAGACTTACAAATCTCAGAAGGTTTTCACTCTCTTTGCTTGGCAGGGGCAGCAGCAATTGGGTCGGTTGAAACAGGAGATGCTGGATCCTATTAAATGCTACTTTTAGTCTTGGCTGCTTTCAATAATTGTTCCATTATACATTTTCTCACAGCCAAGTGCTGCTCAGGGCTAATCATTATTCTCTTTGAACATTTGCAGCCGTTAGTACCTCTGAGGAAAATACAAGCGAGGGACTGTTTGAACATGACATTTCAAAAACACTGTCCTTGGGACTGCCATGCAAGAAAGTGAAAACAGGCCTCACTATTTGGCTCTTAAAGGGCCACTGCTGAGAATTAGTAGGTCTAAGAATCAACCTAGCCTGAAATATTAGACTCCATTTGACAGATGGGGAAACTGAGGCAAAGGGAGATTCAAGGACAAGGTTGAGCTTTCATTCCTTGCAATGTGTAAGGAGTAACACACAGGCTGCACAACCTAGGAGCAGAGTAGGGAAAGAATCCTGCCTCAGTCAGAATTCCCTCTCTGTTTTTCCTCCCTGTTCCCCAGGACAGTAATCTGCTATTGACACTGACCACTTCTACATCCCCTACCTCCACTAGCCAGTTAAGTTGGGCTGACATATTGCTGTTGCAGATGCAAGAATCCACAAAATCCTTGGATCTTCCATCCACACCTCAACTACCTGTGGTGGGGGGAATGGAGAGGGGGAGAAGATATAGCAAGCATGCAGCTACTCTCCTCTCTGTGCCTGCAGCCATGATGCCAGGGGGGAAAGGCAGGGGCTAAAGGGGAGTCTTACTCCCCCTTACACCCTGTACAGCTAGGTCATGATCTGCCCCTAAGTGACCCATTGAGAGTCAATGACAAAAGCTGAAGTAGAGCCAAGAAATGTCAATTTGTAGTCCTTGTTGACAAATCTCATTTCTGCCATTGCTTCCTGTGAGCCCTAGAGCAGACAAATTGGTGCATGTTCATTCTCTCTGATCACGATCCCTATTAATTTACAATCCCCAGAATCAAGCTGTGATGAAACATGTTTCCTTGACGTTACTGGTTCCTCAGGTTTGCTCAGAGCAGGGCATGTGCAAAATAACAAAACACATTCTATTGCAGTTTCCTACAAGTGTGAGCCGTGAAGTCTGACCAATAAAAGGGGTCTCATCCAATATAAAGATTCGTATTTTGTAGCAGGGAAAAGCATGTAACAGGGCTACCGACATGGCTCGCGGTACCTCGCCCTGTAACTCAGCCTTTTGCAGAGACCATATCTCGCAGCAGAGCTAGCTCACACTCTGCCCTATCCCAGGGATGGGAAGATGGAAAGGAAACCCTGAGAATGTGAGGAGACTTCAGGGAAGGAGTCAATACTCTATCCTAGACCAGAAAGGCCTAAAGATAATCCATAATGGGGATGGGGGATAGATGGGGAACTGAGCCTGTAGGGTGAGCTGAAGACGAGCCCAAGCTGGGTAGAAGAACCTTCTGTTGGTTTGGATACGAGTTATCTTGGAAGTAGATTGAACAGTATGACCCAGCTGGAGACTTGAGCCACACAGATCTCTAGGAGAGATGGAAAATCTGGGTGAGGGGAAACACACTTGGGGACCCCTACAGGGCTGGGCTCCACCAGCAGGTGGTGCTATGGGCTAGCTATACCTATGACTGTTAAAACAGCAGAATATTATGTGTTTATTATTATAAGGCTACATTTAAAATCCACCTTTCCCTGCTTCCCTCGTCAGCAAATTAAGGCTTTGTTCTTCCATTATAGTCTTGGGCGTCTTGTCCAGTCCAGCTTTCAATATCTCAGGCCCTAGGGCTTCTATCCCTTCTTGTGGGAGTCTGTTCCACAGTCCAATACACCTTGCTCTCAGAAAGATAACCTGCTACTGTAACTAAATCCCATTAATTACATCCCACCCAAACAATCCTCCTTGAGGTCTAAACACTTGTAGATGGTTATCATGGCATTGCTAAGCCAAGATGGACGATCAGCTCCTTAACAGGCTGACATTGAGGCAGATCCATATCCCACACTAGACGTGGGCTCCCAGCAGCTCTACCCTCCCTTTCTTGTCACCTCCATATTTCTCGCTATGCAGCGTGCTGGAGTTAAGCACTAGCAACACTACTCCTCTGGCAGCTACCACTCAGCTATTCAGTGGGGAGCTGAAAGGTTTTCTGTCCCCTGCTGGGAAACCAAGAGGCAAGCCATGACCAAGTGTATCTGGATGGGCCTGCAGCAGAATATGGCTTGCACAGAGCATGATCCACTCAGGAAGGAAATGGGCAGGTAGACAATAGATGAGCAGGGTGGGGAGAATGGGTGTGATTCATACAGAGAACTGAAGGGGGTGCTGAAGCACAGGAGGGCAGAATGGAAAGACTATGCCTCCGATTTAGCAGGCACCCACGTGTACCTATGCACCTTAGCACATCCTAACTTTAAGCACCTAAGTAAATACAATCCACAGCACAGTAATACAGTCCTTGGATCTTTCACTCATTCTCTCCATATGCTTAAACATATGGTTAAATCAGGGCCGGAAAGAGCAATGAGAGGGAGACAGACAGACAGACAATCTGGACAGGACTGAGAATGGAAGGAGGGTAAAATGAAGGAAGACGGAAACCAGAGGAAAGAAATACACAAAGGAAGAGGGGAAAAACTGAAGAGAACAGTAAATTGCTCAGAAGCAAGATAGAGAGATGAAAGGAGGAGAAGAAAGAGCTGAGTTCTATAGGGAAAATTAATCTGAGGGGACCAGACACTGAAAAATCCCGAGGAAGAGAGAAACAGAATTTGAGCAAAAAACATTTAGACAAAATAGCAGGGACACAGAGGAAGTTAGGAATGGGTATGAAAGTGATTATTTTAGATGCCAAAATATTATAAGAAAATGTCAAAAAAGCTTGATCAGAACGATGTGGAAAAAGTCAGGGGTGTGACTGCTTGGCAGAGTGGGGTGAGGGGGATCTGGTTGGAAATGAGGGTCAAAGGATCCCAGTGTTAATACTCCTCCCCTGACTGCCTTTATAGATTGGGGCGGGAGTTGTGGTTTGAAATTAAATATATTAATGAAATATTGATGCTAAAGGCTTGGCTGGCTTTAGCTAAGAAATTCCTACTGCTGCTCTAGCATCATCACCTTCAAAGCACTTGACAAACATGACATCAATTAAACCTCACAACATGTTTGTGCAGTAGGTAAGTATTCTCTCTTCCTCCGACTGGAAAACTGAAGTGCGGAGAAATGAAATAAATTCACTTACCCGGGGTCATAGAGTGGCTCTGTATCAGAGCTTGTATCCCTTCCCCTTCCCAGTGTCTGGCTTGTCCATATTGATTATAGAGTGCCTAGCACAATGGGGCCCCATTTTTCAGTTGGTTCGTAGACACTGGGATTGTTTAGTTTGCAGAAGAGAAGAATGAGGGGGGATTTGATAGCTGCTGTCAACTACCCAAAAGGGGGTCCCAAAGAGGATGGATCTAGACCATTCTCAGTGGTACCAGATGATAGAACAAGGAGTAATGGTCTTAAGTTGGAGAGGGGGAGGTTTAGGTGGGATATTATGAAAAACTTTTTCACTAGGAGGGTGGTGAAGCCCTGGAATGGGTTCCCTAGGGAGGTGGTGGAATCTCCATCCTTAGAGGTTTTTAAGGTCAGGCTTGACGAAGCCCTGGCTGGGATGAGTTAGTTGGGGACTGGTCCTGCTTTGAGCAGGGAGTTGGACTAGATACCTCCTGAGGTCCCTTCCAATCCTAATATTCTATGACTACAATAATCTTCTTCTTAGCGTATGTGCATAACATGCCTCAGGTGTCATGTGACCAGAATTCATCACTGAACTTGGTCTGCCTGGGGCCGGGTACCGGAGTGCAGTGTGTATGCTGATCTATGCCCCCCACTGAAATATTAAGCCTGAGTAAGATATAGAGAGCTGGGATCAGAGTCCTTAGCCCTAGTCATGTGCTCAGGCCATCTTTCCCATTGGTTTTTGCTTGTGTTGGAGGGGCAAAGGGTCGGGGGTATTGGTACTGTTGTGGAGCTGTGTAGCTCATAGATGGTCATAGACTTTAAGGTCAGAAGGGACCATAAAGATAATCTAGTCTGACCTGCACAACGCAGACCACAGAATCTCACCCACCCACTCCTTTAATAAACCCCTAACCTGTGTCTGAGATACTGAAGTCCTCAAATCATGATTTAAAGACTTCAAGGTGCAGAGAATCCTCCAGCAAGTGACCCATGCCCCATGCTGCAGAAGAAGGTGAAAAAAAACCCATGGCCTCTGCCAATCTGCCCTGGAGGAAAATTCCTTCTTCACCCCAAATATGGCGATCAGCTGAACCCCAAGCATGTGGGCAAGACTCACCAGCCAGACACCTAGGAAAGAATTATCTGCAGTAACTCAGATCCCATCCCATCCCATCTCACATCCCATCACAGGTCATTGGGCCTATTTACTGTTAATAGTCAAAGACCTGGGCTCCACTTGGGTATTTTCTGTGTTAAACATTTAAAGTCGACCAGACCAGTCCTGAAAGTTTTTGATTTCAGCATGTTTTCCAAATGGCACTGAAAATCCAACAGTCTGCACTTCAGATAAATCACGCTGGGGGTAGCAAAATAAACTCCCCACTTCTCTCTCTCCCCTTCCCCCTCCCCAGCATACTTTGAAGCAACTCAGTTAGAGAGAAGGGGGGTGGCTGGAGTAATTTTTCCACGGATACAGAGAACAATTGAGCTCTGTAGGGTTTTTCATCATTAAAATACTTCCCTCTAGCAGTTTGTTAATCAGCAGCATTTGAAAGTAATATGCATGCACATGCAGACATAAGTTTGGTCTTGCTCCACTCAATGGTCGTAAGAAGTCCCCAGGCGAGTGGGGAGAGGGGTATGCTACTAACATCACTTGGGCCTTGCTCTGGCTCCTTTTTCTCTGCACGTAGAGTATGTCTGAAACCAGTAATGTCTGAGTCACTGTTACCCAGTCACAACACAATCCTGGCACAGAGTCAAAGACCCAGGCATGTTTTTTTCTCTAAAGGAAAATGTATATGCGCTGTAGATCATTCTTGGTTTTGTCCTTGAAAGGGGGTGGTGGGGAAGGTGAGAATGATGATGGAAAGCTCGTCCTGCAGTGTGACCCCTGTGAAGAGGCAACAACAGGTTTCTTTTATTTTAAATGTATACTGTAGTAGCCACTGGAGCAGGGGTGGGCAAGCTTTTTGGCTGGAGGGTCACATCTGGGTGGGGAAATTGCATGCAGGACCGCGAATGGTAGGGCTGGGGCAGGGGGTTGGGGTGTGGTATGCAGGAAGGGGCTCAGGGCAAGGGGTTGGGGCGGAGAAGGGATGCGGGGTGTACGAGGGGGCTCAGGACAGGGGGTTGGGGTGCAGGAGGGGGTGTGGAGCGTGGGAGGGGGCTCAAGGCAGAGGTGCAGGGAAGGGTATGGAGCGCAGGAGGGGGCTCAGGATGGGGTTGGGGTGCAGGGGGTGTGTGGAGTGTGGGAGGGGGCTCACGGCAGAGGTGCAGGGAGGGGTACAGAGCACAGGAGGGGGCTCAAGACAGGGGTTTGGGATGCAGAAGGGTGTGGCAGGGGGTTGGGGTACAGGAGGGAAGTAGGGTGTGATGGGATTGGGGTACAGGAGGGAAGTGGGGCATGGCAGGGGGTTGGGGTGCAGCAGGAGGTTGGGGTGGAAGAGGGGTGCGGCAGGGGGCTCACGGCAGGGGTTTGTGGTGCAGGGTACAGGAGAAGTTTGGGATACAAGCTACAGCCGGGAGCAGCTCTGGGGCTAAGGCAGGCTCTCTACCTGCCTTGGCCCCACATCACTCCCAGAAGCGGCTAGCACCACGTCCCTGTGGCCCCTGGGGAATGGGGGGAGGCAGAGGGCTCAGTGCACTGCCCTCCCCTTTGCGTACATCTCCCCGAAGATCCCATTGGCTGCAGTTCCCGGTTCTCGGCCAATGGGAGCTGTGGGGGACGGCGCCTGCAGGCGAGGGCGGCAAGTTGAACCCACTGCCCTCTCCCCCCAGGGGCTGCAGGGACATGGTGCTGGCTACTTCCAGGAGCGGAGTGGGGCTCGCAGGCCATGGGGGTGGCAACCCCACATGCTGGTAGGGTGACCAGACAGCAAGTCTGAAAAATTGGGATGGGGGTGGAGGGCAATAGGAGCCTATATAAGAAAAAGACCCAAAAATCGGGACTGTCCCTATAAAATCGGGACATCTGGTCATCTTACATGCTGGATCCAAAGCCCTGACAGGCCAGATCCAGTCTGCGGGCCGTAGTTTGCCCACCCCTGCGCTAAAGGCCTCAGGCAAGTCAGCATGTGAGGAACTTATTTCTATCTCTCCTGTACATCTCCTGGCAAATCTCCATTCTCTGATACATGAGTTGCAGTTGTGGTTCCAGCCCCCATATACGAGAAGGAAGCCCAATACATTTCAAAAGCCCCCTCAATTTTTTTTTCTCCTGGAAATACTAGTACTGCTTCTGCCACCAAGCATGCCACAGGGGGATACAGTAAACAACTGTAGCACTGTTCTAGCCAGAACAGATTCTCCAGCCTCTTGGGACTCAGACATTTTAAATGTCAATTTCCACAAACAGACAACGTACAATGCAAGCTTTCATTGGCAGGTGGTCTGCTCCCACAGATCCAATAGCAGCGTAATTTCTGAACCGCTCTCTGCCACTCATCCTTAAAAACACAGAGCTACTGAACATATCTTACTGAGAAAACGAATGCCTCAGTTCAGTCTCGCTTCAGGAAACCAGCCACTGCTTCCTCAGGCAGGTCAGGCCTTTCATCATTTTCATGCTTTAAGTGAGGAAAGAGGGGACAATGGCAAATTACTGATTTTCATGGAGTTGTTCCCCCTTGCAAGAGGGCCGGCTTTAGCCCTGGTGCAAAGGAAGATGAAAGCCAACCGGTTTTCACACCCAAAATCTTCCCCTGCCTCAAAATCCTATTTCTAGTCATTTCCTTGAACCGGAATAGGAGACCTCTAAGGAACACCTCAGACCTGCATCCTTGGCAATTCGGTCAGAGGTGCCCTTCCCCTTAAGTCACTACTGAACTAGTGGCCCAGAACGGTGTCAGAAAGCACCATACTACTGGAGAGGATGACTGTCAGAGGAGACATAAAATAGAGATCCTGATCACCGTAGTTGTTAAAGATCCTATGGGATCTTTTCCTTAAGAGGATGGACATTAGCCCCAGCGGGCTTGCCAAATTTCATTTCAGATACTTCTAGACTGCCAAAACTTCCTCTTGTTTTTATTTGGATTATTTTATTACTTTTCACTTAGTGAAGTGTTTCTCTGTGCTGTTAAACTGCTGCCAAGCTTCATCCCAGAGGCGCATATCAGTGGTAGGTGAATCACAGAACTGATCTTATGAAGTGAGCCTTACATATAGTTTGACTACTGAAGATTTAGGAGGACTAAAGATACTGCCCAGAAAATATGGAGGACAATAGTGACAGCCCCAAAGTAAAATGAAATTATGGGGTGAGGTAAAGGATTTTTGGGGTGAGGGACACCCTAAATGCTAAATCTTGCCACATGGATGAGCCCAAGTATTTCATGTTTGTAAGAGTAAGCAGAAAACTCGTGAAATACTCCTGGGTGAAAATCAACCATAAATGGACTACAGAAGCTGACTTCCCTTGGATTGAGTGTGCCTTGACATGACCTTGACACTGCACGTTCGCCAAGGGTTAGCAACGAGAAATGCACTCAGATATCCTTTTATACAGGAGTCTCTAAGGAAAGCAAAATTGACTGTAGTAGTGTCAAAAGTAAGTAAAAACTGAGTGGATTTTCCTAAAAGTTCAGTGTGCTCCAGCTACGTGTCCAGGGGCCTCTTTATGCTGCGGTTGTGGAGAAGGGTGTGTCCAAGAAGCATGCAAGAAGTATTTTGCCAGGATGGCTATGTAAACTGGAATTCCAAACCCACCTTGCTTCCTAAAGGGTTGCTCAGTAGCATCATCCTGTCCTTAGGGAAGTTTATGTAGATCAGTAGCTAGGGCTTAAAGCTTGCTCACTCTGAGTCACTGTTTTCCACATAAAAGTTATTATCTTCTATATAAGGACTTTGATTTGACAGGTACTCCAGTGGTTCAAAAGCAATCTAGCTAGAATTATGTTATTATCCCACACTACAGCGGGGAGGAGTCAGTGTGTGAGTGGAGTGGAGGTTTCAAATGTACCACAAGGGCGGCATGAACAGGCTGACAAAAGGCGGAAGATAGAATTGGTCTTCCTTTCACACGATAATGAAATAGCTACCAAATGTACTTCCAGAGAAGTTGCCTATAACTCAGGGTAAAGCAGTTCTAGCGAGGAACTCGTGAAAAGGATTCTTGTGAGGCTTTTTCTACAATTAGAAAATTTGATAAATTCCTTCTAAGCACCTGGGAGGACTTGACACCTGCTTAGAAACAATCTACCACTCTCTATTCCATCTCAGGGCCACCCCAAAAAGGAGCAGGATCCTAGTAGGATGACCAGACAGCAAGTGTGAAAAATCAGGCCCAAGGGTGGGGGGGGAATAGACCCAAAAATCTGGACTGTCCCTATAAAATCAGGACATCTCGTCACCCTAACAAAGCCCCAAATATCAGGACTGTCCCTATAAAATCAGGATATCTGGTCACCCTAGATCCTAGGCTGGGATGAAGAGAGGTGCTCTGGTTCTGTGTGAGCAGTTGTAGCTAGTCTCTCATCCTGAAGAGAGCAGGCACAAACAATCCCTAACCGCTCTGAGAGCCCCCTCCATCTTGGCAAGCATGGTAGGATCATGAAGTCTGAGTCTCTCGTGAGCTATCAGAAGTAATACAGGAAAAGATGTGATTTTCCCACTCCAGTGGATGGAGAAGCTCTCTCATCTTGGTGCTTTGTTCAGAACCCCAGTAATCTGGTGTTCAGCAGTGAGGCAAATAGATCTTTGTCTTCCTCCTGGAGAAGAAAGATCTCCTCCATTACCCAAAGATCCAGGGGCCACACATGAGGGTCAATTAATAATGAGATGAATCCTTTCCTTGCAGGAAAATGGCAACTACCAATGTCCTGTTGGACACTACTCTGTGCCACAAGCAGTGCTTCCCAGCAAGGGTGACATAATCCTCTTTCTCTCGGCTTTTTGAAATAAAACATGGTATCTTGACTGTCTAGTTAGATCAGGATATCATAGATCAGGATACTACTTTTGGGGATACCAAATCACTGAGGACTCTTTTTGCACATAAAGGAAGACTGAGTAGATACTGTTCCAGGAGAAACCAAATGAGTTGGTCTTGAAGTCCTGCTGAACTTCCCAGCCCTAGTCGGATGCATCTGTCATTAATATAATTTGATTTAGAGGAATCTGGAAGTCCTCTCCTTACTGCAGATTGTCCCTGGCTGACCACAAATCAAGCCTTTTACCAGGCAAATGTTGAATTTTTTTATGTAGTTCTCCATTCTGTAATCACTTATTTTTGTGTTCTTGTCTTGCATGCAAGTATATGTCAGAGCATTAAGTTTTAAAGTTACTGGCTCCATCAATGGACACTAACTAGTCACAGGAAGCACTGGAAGATTTGGCAATGGGGAAGTTCTGATCTGGATCAGAACTTTGACTCACGCCCATCTCTAACTGATATTCAGAGAATTTAAGTTTTGCTGCTACTTAGAGGGTTCTGAAAAGCAGCAATGAAAATGACCAGAGTCTTGTTGATTTCACTTAGCTGTTGCTTGGCAAAAACATAAGCAGCAGCTCTAGCACTTAGAAAAGCTTGGAGGTTCAAGACCATGATAAGACACCGATTTACATTTGGCAAGTTTTTTGTTTGCAACCAGGACAGCTACAATTTAAAGAAAGAGCTTAAATTCTGTATTAGTTGATGACTCTGCCCCCTCCTCCAGTTCCCAGAAAAAGCTTCCTACTCATCCCTGGCAAATATACTTTTCAAGCCCCAATTAAAATAAAAATCAAATACACCCCACATAAACCTAAGCGAATACTAAACAGATATGCCCCAAGGAATCATTGAAAGAAAACAAGCGTAATAGAAAATATTTTAAGCATCTCTAATGTCAAAGAAAAGTAACTCAAACCTTTTTCAATATAATGAAGAATGATGATCAAAGAAAACTGAGACAGGTTAGGGCTGAAAATTTCTCTCTTAAATCAATTTCAGATTTGTTTTGTGGTAAATTGTATTTTAGCCTTCAACTTTTTAATTCCTTTCTGTTCATTTCTGCAGAACCCAATGTTCAAAAAGGCAGTGGGAACTGAATAAGAGTGTAAGAAACATGGACTCCTGAGCTCTAGTATCAGCATTGTTATTCTATGGGTTTGGGCAAGACCCATCACCTATCTGTGCCTCAGTTTTCTTATCTGTGATATGACAAGGATAGTAAGTTTCCAGCTTCCTAAGGATGCTACAGGTGCATTACAAAGCATTTTCAACATGCAAAAACATTCCATAAATGTTTTTAGTAGCAGCATAACTAATGTATACTGCTATAGGGATCTACATGATTATCCTATATGTATACACTGCTTTCCGGGAACTTGAAGTGGTCTGTTTTAATTCATATAAAACATTCAGTTCAGTACTTGATTTTACATAACTACAAAGGTGTCATAGTGAATGCATTGTTCCAGCAGCTGCAGCAAGCTAACTTGCTGACTCTTACTGGTTTCATTCTTGAGGGAACCGGATGTGAATAGCTATTCCCATTGAACTCGGCTGGGAGGAGAACGAGCCCAAAAATGGTGTGAGGCTGTGCTCACACAACTGAATGGCCACTGATGGCAATTAGTAAATTAGACCTTGAACATGCTCGTTAGCTCCCAATGCTGCTGTCAGGCAAGGGATGAGTAGATATGTGTCCAACAGCCAAACTGTGATGATATTTGCGTGGAGTCAATGTGTTGTGGGGAATATTAAAAACGGGGAATTCAGAAATCTGTGTGCTGTGTTAGAAGGTGCCATACGCCAAGGATGAAGGCAAGATGTTGCCCTAGTGACACATCCATCATCATCTGAATCTATTAAAAAATACAGTTAACCTGTGAAACTCATTGTGACTAGTTATTGAGGCAAAGAGTTTAAATAGGGATTAGTCATTTATATGAATAATCACTAATAAATAGCCTCACTACCTAGAATAACTGGAGCATATTCAAGGGCTAATTTGCTAATTGCGGTCAATGTCAGTTTATTTATGCAATATCAGGCACTCTTCTGAAACACCCTTTCTTCAGGCACTCTTCTGAAACACCTGGTATGAATACCTTCCTCTGAAGCATTTAGTATAGGTCATGATTGGAAAAAGGATACCAGATTAAGTATCTCTTACTATGATCCAGTATGGAAATTTCTACATTGTCGTATTCTTTATATCAGCAATCGAAGTGCAATGCTAGCAATGTAATACCGTTACTTTACAATTTTCTAGCACCTTTTCTCTGTTGCTCTGAAATGTTACAAATATGACCTAAGCCTCGGATACGCGTCCCCTTCGGAGGGAGGGAGATAGGCATTCTTATTCCCAAATTTATAGAGGAGGAAATTGAGGGACAAAAATGTTAAATGATTTTCCCAGAGACACTGCAAAACAATGGCACAGCTGGAAGTAGAACCAAGAAGTCCTGACTCTCCATCAATGGCTTTAAGTATCAGACTTAAGGCCTGGTCTACATAGGAAATTAGGTTGACATAACGACTTTGCTCAAGGGTGTGAAAAATCCACCCCCGAGCAAGGCATTTAAACTGACCTAATCCCCACTGTAGACAACACTACGTCGATGAGAGAATTCTCACATTGACCTAGCTACAGCCTCTCGGGGTGGTGGCATACCTACGCCAACGGGAGAACTCCTCTGATTGTCATAGGTAGTGTCTTCATTGAAGTAGCACAGCTGCAGCGCTGGAGTGTTATTTCAGAGCTTAGCTACACTTGCCTCTGAAGTAGAAAGACCCTATGGACTGGGTTAGTACATCTTTATGAGGGAGGTGGGCCTACCTTGGTGGACAAGAGAGGAATAAACAGACCCCCTAGTGCACTGTTACTTAGGAGACACAGGAATATCCATCATGATTCTCTGGATCACTGCTATGAAACATTACAAGAGGCCTTTCAGGGCATTCCACTGAGGCATGTACAAAAGCTGCAGTGGAACTAGTCAAACCTGTCAATCTAGGTTAAATAATAAGTCAAATGTCTCAACTTCAGCTTCTGGAGGTTAAACAATAACAGCTCTAGAGCAAAGTACATTAATGTGTATCCAGAGAATTTTTATAAAGAAGCTCAAGGAGGACTGGAGAGCTCAGAATAAAGAAACAAACCTCTTCATCAAAAGGTCTCCAGTCCAAAGCCCAGGTTGATAATGACTAAAAGTCATTACCATATGATGGCTGATGAGAGGTTTACATTAAGGTTTCCTAAGGCAATGGTGAAATATTGTCCATGTCTCTCAACCATATAGCAGCATTCAAAACACAACCGCCTGACAGATATTGAGCTTAGTGCTTATTTTGATGCCTCTATCATTCCACAGGTGGCATGACAGCATCCAAATGAAAGCTGGCTTTGGTTATGCAATGACTAATCTCATCAAAGGGGGCATTCTGTGTCCGTATACTCCCTAGGTAGCAAAATTTCTGCACACTTGAGCATTGTTGAGCTTAATAATTGGGTAGATGTGCATCCCTGGCATATGTTGGCACAGTAGTTCAACTTTCTTTAGGCTGATTTGATCTCACCACCACGTCAGGCAATTTGATCAGTTCCATATGTGCTGTCTTTGGTCTGTTTTCAGGATCAAATTGTTGGGCGAGATTCCCAATATCAAAATCCTTAGCTGTTGTTGGATGTCTGCCATTCAAAGCATGCTCTTAAAAGATCAGCTGTTGATTTTGTTTGTATGGCTGACTCTAATATCCAAGGCCATATTTTATAGTCAGATAAAGCAATGCACTTGTTCTCATGGTGTCCAGTACAAATAATTCAAAAACACACTGAAGTCAAACTCAAAAGCATGTCTGGTTCACCATAGCAACTAGGAAGCAACAGCCCGTGACTGAGTAAGGTGATGGCAGACTTATCATATCACCATTTACTGCTTTGAAGCAAGGTGTATTAACACTTTCTGTGGAAAATGAACGGCACAAAGCAAGGCTAGAACAGCCTGCAATGGTCATAGACAATCTTGTGGGACGGATGTGTAACCGGTTTGCTATTTTGGCATTGGTCTGATCCAGGGGTGAAAGTAACTTAAAGGACTTACTGGTACGCCAGAGTCCTGAGGAGGGGATGGGGTCTCAACCAGAAGAGGCGGGGCCTTTGAAGCCTGGGGCTTCTTAAATCATCAATGGAGCCTTGGGGGCTCCCGGCTGCCGCCACTACCCCAGTGAAGATTTAAGGGGCCCGGGGCTCTGCTGCAGTAGCGGCAGCCGGGAGCCTCTGGCCCTTTAAATCAGCGCTGGAGCCCCAGGGCTGCTACCCCGGGACTCAGGTGGCAATTTAAAGGGCCCGGGGCTCTAGCCATTGCTGGGAGCCCCAGGCCCCTTAAAGACTGGGGAAGCCAGTCCGGTCCGGCATGGCATACCAGCTCTTGCAGTTCACTGTACCGTACTGTACCTGCTTACTTTTACCTCTGGTCTGATCTCACACATACGTATTCACCTATAGTGTTTGCTGAATTCTTGTATCATGACACGAGAGGCTCCAGATGAAAGTATGTAGTTCAGGTTCTCAGTCTAATTTCTAGGGGACTAGTTTCCACATCACAAAATTAGTACTAATTGTCCCTGTCACGGAAGACTCAGCAGAGAAGCCAAGGAGTGAAAAGGCCACAGGGACTGAACTCGAGGAGAGAGAGGGAGAGAGAGAGAGAATGTGTGTGTGTCCGTGTCCCAGTCATGTACAAAGAGTTATGGGCAAACACTGGCTCAGATACTGATGGCATCAAGGACAAAAGTCTGAGTCTTACACAAAGCCCTAGTAAATAGGTTTTGCTGTGGAGGAGATCTCTCCCCTTCCCCAGTCATGCACCACCAAAAAGAGCTTGGTCTGTGGCTGTTATTGCAGTCTCAAGTTTGTAGGACCTGAACTCTCTTGTAGGCAGTTTTTACCCCTGCGTCATACAACTCTGAATCTACTGGCCATACCACAATGCCCTCCCCTAAAGGGACACACAACCAAGACAGAGCAGTGTGAAGCAGGATCGTCGTGGTATTTTTGCAACTGGGGCACTCCCCCATCATGCCACTTCTGCTTCCCATTAGGTCTGCAAGACTTGGCCCCAACCATGGCCAATATTTAAAGCAATGGCTAGTGAGCTACCATTCCAGTGCTAGCGCCTTTCTGAAGAAGGAGAGCGTGACACACAAGTTATTCCTGGCTAAATTGCCTACCCTGCCCAGAAGGCTTCATTTTATTTATGAGGAAATATACTAGTTAATAATCTCACAGGAATGATCTAATTGGGAAAAAGTTTCCTCTGACTAAATCCATTTTAATTAACTGTTTGGCAAAATGTTTAGGCAGGAGAACTGACTCTGAACTGGTTCCTGACAGAGCAGATTTTGCATGGGTCTTAACAATCGCACTCTGGCATCCGTTTGTTTTGATAACATTTTCAAACCAAATTATGAGTTACAAAAGCAGCTCCACGCTATGCATTTCCTCGTCCCTAAAGTTGACTGTTCCAGGCCCAACAGGAATTACACAAGAACAGCCAATGCTAGAGAACCCAAAAAATAACAAACAAGGGTGGAGTAAGAATAGCTCATGCTGTAAAGAATCATCATAGTTGCTGAACAGTTCTGGAAAATAAAAGGGAAGCTGAGCAAAAAACAAACAACTAAATCCAGCACACAAACGGTCCAGCATGCAGCTGGGTGAAGAGATCCGCAGTGACTGAAAATGTTCACGAAGGAATTACACAAAGCCATTGCACATCACAAATACTAATTATTCACACTCAAGCAGGGGCTTGTTTTCTTAGGAACTGATTCTGCAAGGAGCTTTGCATGCTTTTTTTCTCTCCCCAAATTCAGGGGGGGAATTAAGGGCATTCAACACCACTCAGAAGAGATCCAGCGCCTCACAGGACTGGACACTTTGTAAGGACCTGATCTTGCTCCCATTACATTACATGAAAGCAATCACAATGAAATCCGTGCAAGCAGGATCAGGCTCTACGTGAATGAAAACACTCTCTTAAACAGGCAGATAGTATAGCATGATATATCTTCTATTTTACTGTTTGTTAAATGTGAATTTATCCATTTATTCATAATTCTCAGCAGCAACAGAGAATTTTATGCAAGATGAAAGTTTATGGAACAGCTTAATATACAGAACTGTAAATCCACAAACTAAAAAACCATTCAGGCAAATTTCAATTGCCATAGAGAGCAGAGGTTTGATAGTGTCCTGTGATGTCTGTCTGATCAGACTTCCTGCTCTGAGTTCTATTTTTTGCTCTACTGATCCTTTTATTTATGAATTATTGCTTTTTATATGGAATCCACACCTAGTGCTTGATCCTGCAAAATTATAGGATACTCGGTACTTCTCAGGAGGTGCTTTAGCACTTTGGAGGATTAGGCCCTTAAAGCCCAGAATGGGAAAGGATTTAAAGTATTGTAAAGGACTAAACAGAACTTGCAAATGGTTCGCTCATTACACTAATTGATTGCATTTCCCTAATTAATTTACCTTCAATAGTTGTATCTCTCCTGTCAGACACAGATATCCATTTCAAAAGGTACTTTTTTCTCCTGCTGATAATGGCCCATCTAAATTAAACAGCCTTTTAGAATTGGTATGCTAATGTACAACCTTTCTTTTGCTTTCTGTGTGTATAAATGCATCTTACTTCTGTTCCATTCTATGCATCCGATGAAGTGGGCTATAGCCCACAAAAACTTGTGCTGAAATAAACTGGTTAGTCTCTAAGGTGCTACAAAGTCTTCCTCGTCTCATTTAAAGTATTCTATGTCTGTTACTGGCTCCAAGAACACTGCAAACCAGCTGGTTGTAGGAGAGAAACCAGGGACTGAAAATTACTTTGGGGGTGAGAAATGGGATTTGCTGTAAGTAATCTTGGCACAGAGTGCAGCTAGCAGCTCAAGTTTGGTGCTAGCCACTATTTATTTGCAGGTTTCATATTTTATGAAGCACCTGGAAAAAAATGTTTTAGAGTGCTGGAAAGCAGCGAAGAATCCCAGCTTTGCTGTACAGTAGATGTAGCATTTGTTTCTAACCTAGGTGGTTTCCAAGATATTTGACCTTCAAAACAAATTACTGTCACAAGAAAGAGTCAGCGGACACGAGGAGAGGTTTTCAAGACAAAACTAGCGATGCTGTAAATTCTGTACCCTGCAAAGATCAGGATACGTTCAAAAACTACAATTAGCTTTTTTTGGAGGGAGGGGCGGAAGGGAAATTTAAAAGTGGCTAATTGACTGAACTGAAATCTGGGAGGAAATGAACCACAAGTTCTGAGGCATAAGAGCTCTGCTTATAAGATCTACTGCAAATATAAATTTGCTGTGCTTGAGCATGTAGGTATCATGCCTAATGAGATTTTGTTTTGCTGCTTCCCCCACCCCCAGCAGCAGACTGGGGATGGGCATTTGAGAGATCCTGGAAATACAGAATGTTAAACTAAGGGTGAGGGAGTTATCAACTGATTTTTGGTAACTATATGATACTATTATATATGACATAAGAGTTTTAGGTTCTTGGAGGACACTTTAGTCTCAAATTATGTTCGCTTGTCTTGATGCTTGATTACATCTATATTGAACGATTAACAATAAGAAAAGTTCTTGCTGCAGCTGAAGGGAGAAAGCAAATTGGCAATTAATTACTTGATTTTTTTAAAGTAGGGGGACTCAGAATTTGTTAGGATGTTTTTTCACAGTTTTTGTTGGACTGTTGAGTGTGTAAAACAATGCACTAATTTCACAGCTGCTAAAGGGAGTTAATATTTCTCGGCTGCATTTCTCTAGCCAGCAGTCAGAGGTGGAGTGAGTCCCATGCTGCTGCTAACATAACAAGCAGTTCCTATTCCCACATTCAAGAAGAGCTACAATAACCTAATTCAGCCAAATGGAGAAAATATAGGCCATTATTCATTTTCCCCCATCTAAGTGAAAATATCAATTTACTGTTCTTTTTTGTATTGAACCTCCTCTTGAACCTGGAAACAGGAACCTCTGACAATGTCTCCATAACCTGGGACTCAACTTCCCTCTTTGCTGGAAGAAAGGACTACAAAAGAGGCTCAAATATTAATGTTTTCTTCAACTAAGTTTTTTAATTAGTTGACTTTTTTTGTTTTACATAAATAAAGTGACAGCCATGATTTCAAGTGCAACATTCCACAAGCTGCCAGGGCTAGAGATGTTTTGGGGAACCAACATCAATACTTTCTGGGCTAGTAAATGTTTCTAAGCATTGATCGTGTGTCATATGATCAGCAACACTTTCAAATCCTGTAGAAACAAATATATTGGTGGGAGGGGATACCTGAGTTACCTGTCTAGCCCACTACCCTCCATATGGTGCATCCATCTCACAAAAATGGCCATGAAAAATGTGTCACAGACCATGAAATCTGGTCTCCCGACGTGAAACCTGATCTTTTACCCTAAACCATACAGATTTCATGGGGGAGATAGGTGTTTCTCAAACTGGGGGTCCTGACCCAAAAGGGAGTCGCAGAGGGATCGCAAGGTTATTTTAGGGAGGTTGCGTTATTACCACCCTTACTTCTGTGCTGCCTTCAGAGCTGGGTAGTCGGAGAGTGGCAACTCTCACTGACAGCCCAGTTCTGCAGGAAGCAACGCAGAAGTAAGGGTGGCAATACCATACCATGCCATCCTTACTTCTGCACTGCTGCTGGAGGCAGATCTGCCTTCAGAGCTGGGCTGCCAGCCAGCAGCCACCGCTCTCCAGCTACTCAGCTTTGAACACAGCACTACCACCAGTAGCAGAGCAGAAGTAAGGATAGCAGTACTGCAGACCCCGTTACGATAACCTTGCAACCCCCTCAGCTCCTTTTTGGGTCAAGACCCCTACAATTACAACACTGTGAAATGTCAGATTTAAATAGCTGAAATCAAATTTATGATTTTTTAAATCCTCTGACTATAAAATTGATCAAAATGGACCATGAATTGGACTATGAACAACTATCAGATACAGTATACACTGCAGTTGGCTGATAACCTAAAAGGCGAAAGGCTCCATATCCCATCATCGTCTGTCCTGAGCAACCCAGTTCAGATTCTCATTTTCCCAATGGCTTGGGAAAACACCAAACATTGGATCTAAAGTTCACACATCAGTAAACCAGAGAAGAAGTGCTTATATGGTTATTAGGATTTCATCTTTCCTTCAAGGCACAGAGGCATGTCAGTGCTGGAATATTCCTGCTCTCGGCTGGTTTAGGAAACAAGGATTATACAAATATTTTGATATTCCTATTTTCATCACTGGAATGGAACACAACTCTGCCAAGATTTTCTTATTAAGGAAAGGACACTGGTGCCTGTCACCTCAGCTTCCTAAAAGAGCCATTAATAAATATAGTGTCTCAAGCAACAAGTTAAAGATGAAAGCTGCTACAATTTGCTCCATTTTACCTGCAGCCCTGGGAGTCAAAGTAATTATACAGAACTGCTATTAGATAAATATATCAATCAATATTACTGACAATAACAATTCCTGTCACTATGCTAACAGTCCTAGAGTCAACCTGAACATCCATCCCTCTGGAAGACTTTTCTCAATAAGACACAAAGCAAGAATTGGCAGCTCTTCTCAGTTGTGTTGCTTTTGGTATGAATAAGATCACTGAGCTGCCACTCTCTTATTGTTCAGGTTAGTTTTTGTATGATACAGTAATCTGCAACTGGCTTCAGATTCAAAAATCAATGACCGAACCTAGGGAGGGGGATGAGATTAAGTGCAAGTGTTTCTTTCACCTGTTTTGTGCTCATGGGTTTAAGGCCAGACACTTCCAGCAAATAATTTCTCCCTCATATCCATTACTCATCCTGCCCTGAAAGCAAGTCACTGGCTGGCTAGGTGAGGTCTGTCACCTGAGCATTGCAGCAGAACGATGCTTTTTTTTGGCAACAGTATTTATGGCACCATCTTCCACAGTTTTGACCAGGGGGGTTTTAGGCCATAGCAGATCAGTGGAGATTTCAACATTATTTTCATTTTGCATGTTTTATTGGTTAAGACTCTGTACATGTGCTCTGGGTTTCTGGATGGGCATGTCTTACAATCACAATGAATAAAGGAATGTACAAAAACAATGGCCAAAATACAGCTAGTCTCTGCAGCTAATACTCTCTTCCTAGCTAGAGGAGTCGGTGGGTGGGTAGGGGAGGGAAAGAAGCTGGTGTGGGAGCTGGAAACGGGTGTGGAAGGGGAGCGAAGGCAGAGGAGTTGATGGATGGGTGGGGAAGGGAAAGGGGTTGGTGTGAGAGCTGGAAGTAGCTGTGGAGGGGGAGGGGAGGCAGAGGAGTCAGGGGGCAGGTGAGGGAGGGAAAGGAGATGGTGTGGGAGCTGGGACTAGCTGTGAAGGGGGAGGGGAGTCGGTGGGCGGGTGAGGGAGGGGAAGGAAGTGGCATGGGAGCTGGGACTAGCTGTGGAGGCGGAGGGGAGTCGACAGATGTGGGAGCTGGACTAGCTGTGTTGGGGAGGGGAGTCAGTGGGCGGGTGAGGGAGGGAAAGGAGGCGGTGTGGGAGCTGGGAATGGCTGTGGAGGGGGAGGGGAGTCGACAGATGTGGCAGCTGGACTGCGTTGGGGAGAGGAGTCGGTGGGCGGGTGAGGGAGGGAAAGGAGGCAGTATGGGAGCTAGGACTGGCTGTGGAGGGGGAGGAAAGGCCGATGGGCTGTCGGCAGAGAGGCTGCGAAGACAACTAGGGACCAGGTAGGCTTCACCACAGAGAAGACGCAGTCGATACTGCACAAACTCAGCAGCTTCTAGACCAGCGCATGCACACAGCGCCCCCAGCCCTTTTACCTCAGGCAGTGGGAGGCGAACTCGAGACACGAAAAAAACTCTCCGGGGGGCGGGAACGTTGGCGCCGCCACCAACCTTTCCCCAATAGGAGACCAGTACATCAAACGCTGCTCAACCTTCTCTGTCCGCAGCCAATCAGAACCGCCGAGCCAGTAACGAGCCTGCTCTAGTCTCCGTTTCTTCACCTCAGCAGCCAATAGGAAGAGAGAACATCTCTTCACCTTATCAACCAATAGGAAGAGAGATCATCGCCCCCTCCCATTCCGTTACGGGTCCTCAGCCAATGGGAAGCCAGTCTCCCTGGAGGACAGTTGGCCGTTTACGCCGTTGTTTGGGCGTGGCCATAGGGAGGGGCGTGGCCAGTATCCCGGAGCGGCTATATAAGGAGCCGCTGTGGGAGCAGGCGCCATTTTGTACGGCAGAGTCTGGGCCGAGGGGAGGCAGCGGAGGGTTTCGGGGTTCGGACCAGAGCGGCCGGATGGTGAAATCCTCCCTGCAGCGGATACTCAACAGTCACTGTTTCGCCAGAGAGAAAGAGGGGAATAAAAGCACTATCATCATCATGCCCGCCGTGCTGAACCTCAGTGCCGGACAAAGCAGGTGAGGGGCCGTGCCCGCCTCAGCCCTCACCCCCTTCCCGCGGCGCCCTCCTCACTCCCCAGCCCCCCGTTGGGGGGCCTCTGGGCCGCCCCCGATGTGGTGAGCCTGTCAGCCTGGGCAGCCCCCATCATCCCTGGCTCTGCGTGGGTCTTCCGGGCCGGGGCGAGCGGGGGAAGGGGCCCTGGAGGACAGCGCTCTGAGGAGGGGGATGGGAGGTGGTAAGTGCATCTCGTCTTGCCCACCCGGGAGGGGGTGGAGATCCCTGGGTCACGGGGAGGGGCGCGTGGGTTGGCTGGAGGGCCTGGGCAGTGACGTAGCCCCTTTGGGGATCCCCTCCCGCCAAGACATTATGAGGTCCTTTAAACACCCCACCCCATTTTCGCGCACGTGGGAGGAGTTGCCCCTCTCCTCCCCCGCAGGCCTTGTTACTAGTTCTCCCTGGAGCAGGTGAATCACCCCCCACCCCCTTTGCTGGGGGTGGCCTGCTCGTTCTCCAGTTCCTGTCTGAGGCCATCAGTAGTCCCTGGGCAAACCCACTACTGTGCTGCATTAAATTAGTCTCCACAGCATCAGAGCAGCAGCTGTGGTGAATAACGTCCCCCTCCCCATCGCACTGTTCAATCCTAGCACACCCCAATAAAATCATTAAAATAACAGAGCCTAACCTGCCACGTGACAGTTAAAGAGCAGTTAGATGTAAACATCATCCACATAACTTGCTGCTGACCTTGCCAGAATAACTAATAGCTCAGCAAAGGCATGAATGTATTTTGCTGAAACAGTGGTAAACTTGTGACTGCTTGGCAATATGTCTTCAAGCAAGGAAGAGCTAATAGAAATGACTACCTCAAAGCAGTAGACTGTTTCTGGTATGAAGGCATTTCCTCTGACCATTGGAACATGATTAGTTCAGAATGGCAGAAGAGTGGCGAAATGTGAGAGCCTTTCTGTAAGGGTGTATTTATGTGCATGGAAACCAATCAAAGTGCTTAGCCTAAAGTAGAACATAAGAGTATAATAAAAACTGATGGTTTAATCCTCTGTGGCAGTTTAAACTATGACAGCAATTGCTGAGATGAAAACATCTGAAAATTACTGTGACCTCTGCAGGGGACAGAAAGTAGAAAGTAGCTCTCCAACCAATTATGCATTATAAGTCAAGCTTTCCCTTTTCACAGGCTATTTTAAGTAGCCATTTTAGTTTAAAGAAAGTTACAGTCCAAATGAAAGGCCATACAGAGACCACACAGAGCACAACTTTAAAATATGGTATTAAAAGAGAACTGGATAAATTCATGGAGGCTAAGTCCATTAATGGCTATTAGCCAGGCTGGGTAAGGAATGGTGTCCCTAGCCTTTGTTTGTCAGAGGGGGGTGATGGATGGCAGGAGAGAGATCACTTGATCATTACCTGTTAGGTTCACTCACTCCGGGGCACCTGGCATTGGCCACTGTTGGAAGACAGGATACTGGGCTAGATGGACCTTTGGTCTGACCCAGTACGGCCTTTCTTATGTGAAAGTAACCCCCAAATTTAAATCTGCTTTTGTTTTATGCTTCTAAGCTGTTTATTGAAAAAAGATGAAATACCACTAGATTAAAGAACTCAGGATGGTAATTCAAACTTGTATTTACCACCACTGCTCCATATATGCAGTTCTGTACAAATGCTTAGTAAATAAAAATGTGGTTCTTATCACATGAGGACAGTGAGATACATTGCTCTATAATTAACCTGAAAAAGAATATTAAAATGTTTAATCATCTGTTAGAGAACCTGTTAATTTCTTTACTGTAAAACCGCTGCACTTTGGAAATTAAATAGAACTTAGGGCTCAGCTACAATTGATATCAATTGGTCCTAGTCTCGTGTAACTTTATGCAGTATAATATGTTCATATTATAGCCTCACAGCGGTCCCCTTTATTGATCACTTTCATCATATGATATTGTACCTTTCAATATTTAGCTGTTCAGAGGCTTTCTAATCAGTGGTCTGTTTGTCTCACGCAGTTTTCTGGCCTGATTTGGAAATCTCAAAACATGTTTGGACTGAGCAAAATGGTGGATTATTTTGTACATGTTTATACTGATTTGCAAATGGCTGCTGGCACTCACAGATAGGACGATTGTGAAAATTTCCCTAAGGGCCTCGATTGCTGCATCTGCTGAGATGACGCAACCGAAGTGTAAGCCTGCAGGGTGAAAGATGGTGCAGAGGGAGGGGCTAATGGGAACAGCAGTCATTCTTGTTACTGTATAAAGCTGATCAGGCAAGCAGGCTTACTAATGGTATGAAACAACTTGCATAGAAAAACTAGGTTTAATAGTAGTTTCAAGAGGATGGAATGCTTTAAATAGAGGGTTCTGTAGTAATCAGTATTAAACTTAGCAGAGCAGTATAAATGTTCTCTGCATTGGAAACTTTTTGAAAGATGCTCAATATGAAAACTTCAAGTAGGTTTTCAGCTTAGTGATATTTTAAGGGAACAGTCTTGAATCTTTTACTTACTAAATACTTTAAAATGTCTGTCAAACTTAATACTTGTGAGCTTTGAATGGTGAAGGCAATCTGGAGATACCAAAAAACACACAATCTACTTATTCTCTCCAGAATATAGAGAGAAAGTGTAAGTACTTCCAGAACAAACTCAGCACAAGGTCTGATCTGTATGCACAGGGTATGTGACATCTGCCAAGGAAACAGTTTCACATAAAAATGAAAATAAATTATAAAATCAGTTATAACTAAAACTATAGTTAACCTTAGAATTGGGAATTATAGTGCCAGCGCCACTGCGATCAAAATGTTCATACATAAACCACAAACTGGTCAAGAGGGAGGAAGAATGTCAAGTCTCAGTTCTTGCATGTGCAGAACTTTTATTGACTTTAATGGGAATTACACATTACAGTTGAGATTGGACATGGAAGCTATTTCATAACTTAGAAACCTTTCATTTGTCATGCCTGATGATAATCATAGTTAAATTAACCTATAAACAGTAAGTTCTTAGATCTCATTTGTGCTTTTCAGCCTTAACTTTCAATGTCATCAAATCCTTAGCTTTCCTGACAGTTGTACACCCATGATGCTCAAGCTATCAAGTCCACATTTAAGGTGCCTCTTGTTTTTGTGAACATAGGCCCCTTGCAACCTACATGTGTTTGTCCCGTGTCAAGGAGACTGGCACTCCTTTCCCTTTGCTGTATAAGTGCAAACTAGCTAAGACTTATTTTGCTTGAATAAGCTTAGGCGGATAGCATGTTCAGTGTGTTTCCTGTTTAAAATGTGATATAAAACGTGAATGCTGCTTGTTTTCTTTATCTAGCCTTTAAGTAGCATAACTGAAATCACAATTTTCTTTAGTTCCAGGGTTTCTTTCAATTGCTGTAGTAACCTGGGTCCGGGGCCTCGGTGGTGCTCCTGATGTCCCTCACCCACCCCTGAAGATCCCAGGTGGGCGAGGGAATAGTCAGAGGGATCACAATCTTTCAGCTAATTTATTTTATTCTGTAAGTATATGCAGTCTAATGCCATGCAGTCTTTGCTTCATTTTCTTAATGCATTAATGACTTTTCATATGGTGAAGGCTATAATACAAATCCTGATTGCAGTGTTCAGGAATTTTGTGCACTTCCATGAGTTCAATTTCAAATTTGATGAATCAGAAGTAACGTCTCATCTTATTGTAACAGGATAATCGGCTGAATGTAACAGAGGAACTAACATCTAATAACAGGACAAGAATTCTCAATGTCCAATCAAGGCTTACAGATGCCAAACATGTTAATTGGAGGGCAGTGCTGAACAACAACAACCTGTATATTGAAATTCCCAGTGGTGCTCTGCCTGAAGGGAGCAAAGACAGGTATGCAGGATAGAGTGTAGTATGCCCTTTAACTTTTTTTCTAATTAGGAATTAACTTCATCCCTCCTGAAGAGGGATACTTCTGTATTAGCTACATCCACTTGCCGCTGATGGGTTTATCATGCAGGTTTCCATGGCTATAGAATTTCTTCTGTTCTAATCATGACACACACTTGAATCATTTGTAAAGTGCTCTAACAGTGCTAAATATTATTCCTGTTTTGGGCATGTGCTAGTAGGAATATAATCTAAATCTCACTTTTCATTCATACTGTGATCCTGAGTCTTCAGAATTGGAAGCTTACTCTAAAACAGCACAAACATACTTGCCTTTAATCATTGAGTTATTTTTTAGCTGTGGAAAGGTTTAGTCTGACTTAAGATCCTCATTTAAGGACGAAAGTCAATTTATCAGTAAAAAGAATGGCATGGCTGATTTGTGCTTTTACAAGTGAAGGAACACTAGCTATTCCATGTTTATTCATAAACCCTTAACTAACTTCTGTTGGTGTTTGGGCCGTAAAGTGCAGTGGCACCCATTGCTATTAGTGTTACACTAATTCTCAGTGTAAAGCTGGAAGTCTCATCGGGCTGTGACTTCAAGGGTAAATCTGAAGAGGGCTGAGGTACGGCCGCCTTAGCTCTGAGTGTGAACCTGGGTCCTTATATTGCTGCCTGATTCAAGCACACAAATGTGCAGATGCAGATGTGCCCATGAGGTCACTTGCTTGAAAATTTGCCCCCACATAGTTGATCATGTCTCCACAATGTTGCTGGAAGGAAATATCTGTCTCACTGATACTCCACATTAGTTTTGCAGTTCTTCTTGAGTTTGCTGAAGAACAGCTTCAAGTTGATCATGTCTTCATTTGCTTCCACAAGAACAGAGATGACAGAGGTGGGTGTAATTTGAAGCCTATTAAATTGCTTTCACCATGTGACTTCAGTAACATAGAAAAGTAGCTTCATATAAATGTAATTGCAATATATCTGTAGAAATTGGTTTCTTCAGATGTCTCATTACTGCTCTGTTGGCCAGTAGGGATTGTCTAGTGACCTGAATATCAGATTAAACTTGTATTCTTTCTACTTTTTACAGCTGCATTGCTCCGTACTTTCAGCTTTTTGGGCTTTGAGATTGTGAGACCAGGGCATCCCCTTGTCCCCAAGAGACCTGATGCTTGCTTCATGGCGTATACGTTTGAGAGAGACTCTTCAGAAGATGAATAGATTGCAATGTTTGCCTCTTAGAGCTTTCTTGTCTATAAAGATGAAACTGTAGAAATTTTGTCAACATCTATCATACAGTACTTATAATTTGTTTGTTCTTTGTACAAAATATTGTGACCAACTGCTCTGGTGGTGGGATGTTGAAAATTTCAAACGTCATCTTTTCTGAATTTGTGCGCATGTTGTGATTGTGCAAATAAATGCTCACTCCAAATTAGCAGTATATTTCTTGAAGTTTAATATTGTGTTTGTGATACCGAAGAATTTGCTTTAATTCTAAATAAAAATTTATATTTTACTTTTTATTGCTGGTTTAAGATGTTTCAGACTTCCCTCTGGCTAGGAAGCTGTGTCCCAGGCTTTTGAATCAAAATGGTAGGTAAGGGCTGCCAGATGAACTTTAGTCCACCCTCCTTGCTAACTTTGTAATGCAACCGATCTGGATGCATTAATCACTTATGTCAAGTGTACCTCGCACTCACATTTCAGTGGTACACAATTTTAGATTGATCTGAGCCAGCTTTTCAGCATTGATGTGTTCAGTTAGACCTGTTAATATTTCATGGGTGCTCAGTGGCTAATAATGAGGAAGTGTCTTGGAGCTCCTTGGGGTGCCAGAACATATACAAAGCCAAAGTCCCTGTTCTGTAGTGATTTTACGTGATACATAAAAGGATGATGTTGATGAAAGGAAGCCTGATGTAAAAAACACAGGACTCTGTCATTAAAAAGTCTAGGTATAAAAAAGGGTCTCTGACTTTACCTTATAGCCTTTTTGGGGTTGTTTATTTTCAGTAAAAATTGAGTTAGCTACTTTGAATACAGACCACAATTCCACCTGTCTTTGATATGTAGTGTAACATCTGGATGTTTACACTGTCACATAACTGTAATCTGCCAGTGTTTACTTTAACCTCCATGTCCGGGATTAACTCCTTGGAGTCTTCCTGTTTAGCTTGCTGCTGGTAGCAGATTGCCAGTGATATACCCTTTCCTGGTATTACATAGTCATAACTAAACCAGATTCCCTGGCACACTAAAATGGGGATGAGGCATATGTTGAAGCTCTTGAACACACCCCAGTGAACTTTCAGATAGGATTAGGTGATTTAATGGCCAGTTTGAGATAAGAGAATTCATAAGGGCTGGTAGGGTAGTCACCATTTGTTGAAAGTGTCCGCCGCACTGACTAGTACATTAGCAATGAATCAGTGATTCTTCACCGAAGCCTTAAATGATTGTGGGGATTTACTATGCAGTGTATTTAATATAAAGGGAATTCCTCTGTGACCTTCAAGCATATCCATTTTCTAATACATCTTGAAGAATCTCTGGTTCCAAAGACTGGACGTGTTCCATATCTCCCTCCTCTACACAGGCACAGCCTGTATGCTGACAGCTAGACTATTGGATGAGGTTATAGAATCCCTTGAGACTTAAGTCACTTCAATTTCCTGGTATGAGTGTTTGATTTTGCTTACTGGGTCATTTATTACTAACTGGAAATCATTAAATGTTTCTAGTGTAGGGAAGCTAGCTCTTTCCAAAGACACATTCTGACACTGGGGGTACTGCTCACTGTAGCCCTTGTAGACACCAGTGAAGTCATCTTGAGTGACAAAAGGCAATAAACCAGTCTAGACATATAGGTGAGCAGTGGGGCCTTGAGAGGTGCAGTCCTGCTGCCCTCTTTATAGCTGGTAAGCACTAGAAAGAGCAGAGGCATGTCTCAAAGGGAGCAGAAACCCCATGTCAGTCAGCCAGGCGAGGCTGTTTATCCTGTCATTGCATTCCCCTCCATGGGGCTGAGAGCTAGTCATTAGGGTTTGACAGACTCCTCTGCTGAGCTGACAAATAGGTACCCAACTGAATTCTCTGCACAGAAGAAGGGAGAAGACAGCAGGGGCAAGTGAATCCCTGCCAGGTGCCCTCCCTGGTCCAGATGGCATGAAGATACCTGCCCCTAAAATTTCTCACCAGTGCTACTCATGCTAGTGGTGATGAGAGGGCTAGTGGAGTCTAGGTGCCTTTACTATGTCACCTAACTGTGGTCTGGGCAAATGTAGGCCCTGGCTTAAATATTGGCAGCTGCCTAGAAATCTCCATTATGTTCATACCCCCACCTTTGATTCCACAAGTGGATAGCAACAGGGAGGAAATTCAGGCGAAAAGTAGGGCAGAGAGAGTCTGAGATGCACCACGGTGAGCATTGGCGGGAAGACTGGCCTTCATGAAGTGGTTGGGTGATGGATGGTATCAGCAGAGGGCACGCAGTGCTTATGGCTCTTCTCTGACCAGGTTGGTGGCGACCCAAATGCATGGAAATAGCAAGCAATGCCTGCTAGTGAGCCAACATATACCCCTCTTGCTGGCTGTTTGGGATGCCCACACCAATAGGTGGGGGGAAAAAACCCTCACAAAAATGTGGTTATTTAAAACAAAACAAACCCAAAGTGAATCCAACATCTCCTAGACTCATAGACTTGAAGGTCAGAAGGGACTATTACGATCATCTAGTCTGACCACCTTCACAATGCAGGCCACAAAATCTCACCGTCCCACTCCTGTAGTAAACCCCTAACCTACGTCCGAGCTATTGAAGTCCTCAAATGATGGTTCAGAGAAACATTTAATTGGATTTTGTTAATTTCACCAGAAGCTCCTTAGAAGCACAGAAAATCAGCTGATGGGGTCAGAGTGGTGGGCCTATCTGGTTCAGTATTGTCTCTTCCACCGTGGTCCGTATCAGCTGCTTTGGAGGGAGAGGCCCTGCAGAGATGCTTTCCTCTTGATTCATGTAGATTAAGGTCAGTTTATGTCCTGAAGTTTGAGGTTTATATTTTTTCCAAAACTCAACAGTCTTTAATATTTGCTCTTGTAATGTCCATGGTCTCTTCTTTTACATGTGTGTTTATTCCTGCTCAGCTCTGGGCCTCAATGAGAGTTTGGGGGGAAGAGTTCCACAGACTGCCTGACAGCTGTGTGGAAAAGCATTTCCTTTGATCAGTTTTGAGTGATCCCACTTAGACCTTTGTTCTTGTACTACAAGCCAGTGTAAATAAGAGCACCTGAACTGCCTTCTGTCAATCATTCATTATAGCATATACTTTTAACATCAAAGGCGACTTTTAACATCCACCTCAGAGCTTGGCTTTTAAGGACACATATTGTGTAGAACTCAATTTATATGACTCCTCCCTGGCTGAATTCCAGCTTAGCTTTAAGCTGTTAAACAATGCTGCAATATTGCATAATACAGTTAAAGTAATCCCTTAAAATTGAATTTATTTAAAGGAAGCATTAAGCTTGGAATAAACCATTAACTAACTGCTTAAGGTTTAACTGTTTTCTGTTGCGGTAATGCAAAGGGAGTCAGCGATGAATGGTACAGACTCCAGCCAGCAGTAATGCTGAGGGCTTTAAAGGGGGGTGCCATTACACTGAAATTGACTAGTGATAAATGGAATTAAAAGTTGAGAGCTTTTTGGAGCAGGGACTCTTCTGTGTTGTTGTAGCACAATGGAATTGTAGTCCATGACTGTGGCTCCTGGATGCTACCACATTACAAATGATCAGTTATAATACTCCTGCCTGCCTGTGTCCTTTGCCAAGTTTTTGCAATCACATTTGCCTACTTAATCTCTCTCACTGTGTGAAAGACCCACATAAACAACAAGATGGCCAACTGCCTATAAAGGGGAAGTGCTCTTAAATGCATAAAGATAATAAATTGACTGCATAAACTTGTGAGGAACTGCAGTGTAACTTTCAGTGATGGTCATCGACTATTATTTGTAGCAATATTACATAAAAATTGCAGTGTTGTAGCTGTGTTGGTTGCAGGATGTGGGTGAGGTAATATGTTTTATTCGACCATCTTCTGTTGGTGAAAGCGAGATGCTTTCAAGCTCAAAGCTGATCTAATAAAAGTTGATCTCTCCCACCTTCTCTCAGACAAATTGCAGAGAGAAGTGTAATTTTTAAGGTGATAGCATCGCAGGATAAGAGTCAAAGGATCATCATTTTAAAAGAGAATAAAAGAAGTTCCCATGGTTAGGGCAAAACACAGACGTTGGGTGACAAAGCTTCGTGTCCTTGTTCCTCTGCAGACATTTCGTATGACCTTGGGCAAATTGCTAAGTTTCTCTGTGCTTTGTTCTCCATCTTTAAAACGGGGATAATCCAGACCTACGTCACAGGGTGTGTTGAGAGGATAAACAC
The DNA here is from genome assembly GCA_007922305.1 of Dermatemys mawii. Taxonomy (NCBI): domain Eukaryota; kingdom Metazoa; phylum Chordata; order Testudines; family Dermatemydidae; genus Dermatemys; species Dermatemys mawii. Next base: position 8,542,817 of record ML677376.1, on the reverse strand, counting down.
GTTAAAGATTGTGAGGCGCTCAGGTATTGCAGTGATGGGGGACCATGTACGAACCAAAAATAGATTAAAATAACATGGGACCCTGAGATGAACCCAAAGTAATTGCGTTCACACTGTTGCGGTTTTTCTGGATTTATGTCAGTGTCACTGAGAGCCTGCATAGGCCTGTGGTCAATAAACAGGAGCATGTTGAGACCAGAGCAAACATAACCTATACATTTTATTTCTTTGTTTTACTGCTGCCAATGCTAGGCGTTTTATTGCCATCTTGCAGCCGGATGAAGTATTGCAGGAGCTAATTGAGAAGAGGCTAACAAGATCACCCAGAAAATCAGAGGCACAACTGAGTACAGACCCCAGATATCTCAACTCCTAGGGCTATGCATTAACCACAAGGCAATCCTTTCTATGAACATTTCTGGACATTATAATCTATCCAAATAGGCATGTGTGTGTAGCTGACTGACATGGCTCAGCATAAGCCCAAAACAGAAATTGACAACATTCTTTGGCTCACTGTGTTAGCAAGCAGACACTTGGGAAGTAAGCATCTTGTGAAAAGGAAGCATTGCCCAGGTGAAGCCTGTGTTGGAAGAGTGCGGTGTGCCCACAAACACACTCTTTCTTGAGGACCTGTCAGTGACTTTGAGGGGTCAGAAACAAATTAAGCTTCTACTAGGCTGTAAATCTGATTAGTCTAGCAATACCCTGTATCTGCAGTACTAATCTGAGCAAAGCATTCCATGGCACTGGCGTATGCTCGTGCTTAGCGAACTTAGTTAACTTTTAGTTGATAGGTTTCCCCTCTGCTTCTGTGAAATTGCAATTTAAACCTGTTGTTGAGAAGCTAAACGGAATTGAGGACTTGACTCCTTTGGAGCATTTACTGAGAGGTGGATGCTGAGAAAGCTGAGTTGATCTCCAGAGGGAAATTTACTGCCCTGTCTACATTAGCACTGTCACTAGTGGGGCTGAACAAGTGGGAGCACAGAATCATAGAAAATGTCAGACTGGTAAGGATCTCGAGAGGTCATCTAGTTCAGCTCCCTGCGCCGAGGCAGAACCAGGTATACCTAGACCACCTTAGCAAGAATATCCTAGTGCAGGCACAGTCAGGCCTAAAGTTAGGTTCCTAAATCCACAGTTAGGAAGCTAATCGGATTGGCATAATTATCAAAGGTGCTTAATCTCTGTAGCTTCCATTGACTAAAATGTTGACAATATTTGGATACTTCATTGAAGCAAGAATTTGCTATATCCAATCATGATTGAATCTTGAGAAAAGACTGGGGAGACCTGACAACGCTTCAAATCTGTTAAGAACTGTTATAAAGAAGACTGCGATCAATTTTTCTCCATGTCCACTGAAGGTAGGACAATAAGTGATGGGCTTAATCTCCAGCAAGGGAGATTTAGGTTAGAAATTAGGGAAGACTTTATAATCATCAGGATAGTTAAGCTCTGGAATCGGTTTCAAAGAGAGTTTTTGGCATCCCTGTCAAAGGAAATTTTTAAGAAGGAGTTGGACAAACACCTGCCAGGGATAGTCTAAGTATACTGATCCTGAGAGGTGCTGAGCATCCAAAACTCCTTGACTTTCATGAGAGCGGAAGGTGCTTGGGCCCTAGGAGGAGATGGGGTACGTGTGTGTACTTCTAAGTCCAGTGCTGTCTACAAGTGAAATGAATATGGTGCTCTCATCTTAGTTTCTGATATGGCCATATGTTCACCAGATAATCTGTAGTTTGAGGATGAGAGGAGTTCTATTCTCTGCTCTGCAGGGAAGGGAAACTCCATGAGGGGTAGCTCACAGGGTTGCAATGCAGTTGCCCCTGCTGTTCCAAGGGTGGGGATAAACAGAGGACTCCTGTCTCTAGGGCTGTCAGCCCAGCACAGAGCCAGTAAGTTTTTCAGGCAGGATTTGTGCATGAACCCAGGGGGTTGTATACTGCTGACTTTCGCTTCTGCTCACTGCTTGGTTAACCTCAGCCTGGCTTAATGTTTTTCATTCAAAGCTGCAACAACACGGAGAATAGCATGCGGACAGTCAGGCAGACAAGGAAGCCTAGTGAGACCAAAGTAGGGATTTACAATTCACATGCAGTTGCTGCTGGTTGGCCAGTTTCACGGGCCTTCATGATGATCCACAGCTTTGCTTTGCAAGCTGATTCTGAGGGTGAGCTCTGGGTTGGTTGGTTTTTCCAAAGTCCTTCCTCACTAGTGCACCCACATGGGGTAGCCACAAACAGATCCAAACTGTTCATCATACTATCTATGCTAGTCGACCTACGCCCAGAGCAGTGAAGCTTGGCGTTATGTTTCTCCCTCGACATGTCAGGCGAAGTGCTAATGTCATCAAAAGTAAGAATTTAAATGGACGGCATTTAAGATTCAGCAGGATCCTGTGTTTATTGAAGGTTTCTACTACAGGGCTGGTAAATTTCTCTCTTTGAAATACAACCTCCATGGTAATGATTATGCAACAATCAGGATTTAAGAAGAATAAGTCTCTCAACTGTATCAAATTTCTCCTTAATAACGTTACCTTTAAGGCAAACTGGAGTCTATTTTTTAAACAAAATGACAGAATTAGTGGGTACAGGGTGGGGAGATGCTGCTTTCAGGAAGATTTTGTGTCTAAAGATCAAATCCTGAAATCCTTTCTCAGATGACCTGGTGAGTAAGTATTGGAACATTTGGCCCTCAGGAAGAAAGTCTTCCCAGAAAAACTCCAGGGAATTTGGTACTAAACATTGCATCATGGACTGAAAACCAGCAGAAGGAACCTAAACCAAGGGTAAGACTACACTGCAAAGTACACCGTTGTGGGGATCTGTCTACTAGGGAGTTTGGCTCCATCTTATTATGAACAATCACTAAAGAGTTGGAGGGGGAGGTTAGAAGTGTTAAGAGTATGTTAACCTGTTCCCAGGAACAGGAAGAAGGTGTGAACCTGAAGGGAAGGGGATGGAGAGGTTGCACAAAGTGCACCTGGAGAGGGCAGGGATATGAGTAGTAAAGAGCATGAGGTTTATCCTGGAGACACACATGAGAAATACCCGCTGGCAGATGTTTAGGATCTGGCTGTGTTGCTGTATGAGTCAACGGGGGTAGGACTGGTCCCTAATGGATGCAGGATGCTGAGCAAGCTGCCTGGTCCCTCTGTGTGTCAGGGAGCAGGGAGAGGTGCATTCCATCTGCAGCAGTCCAGCTGTATCTGCCCCCCCGGCTCTACTCTTAGGGTACATCTATACTACCCACCAAATCGGCAGATAGTGTTTGATGTATCGGGGATCGATTTAGCGTGTCCCATCTAGACACGCTAAATCGATTCCCGAATCGACACCTGTACTCCACCTCGGCAGGAGGAGTAAGTGGAGCGAATAGCGTAGCTGAAGTTGTGTATCTTAGTTCGAAACACTCCCCCATCCCCAGTGTAGCCCAGCCCTTAGTCAAAGTGCCACAGAAACTTTAGAGTAAACAGTACCCAAGTCTTAAAAGTCTCCCCACTCAGTTAGTTGCATAAAACTCAGGGTGCCGCCTTCTGAAGAATGAAGAGCTGAGCTGAGCCTTAGGGCCCGGTGAATCCAGGTATTTCATAACTGATACATAAGCTGTTAAGTCTAATGTGCCCTCGGGCTTTCTAAAGCATGCAGAATCCTGAGGGTGTGGAGCAGCGTGTGCTCAGTGGTCTCTGTGAAGTACAAACAGCACAGCCACTCATCCAGCTGTATGGTCACCTCTGCCTCAGACACCTTCTCTGCAAACTTCAGCAGCAGCAGCGCCCTTTTAATCGCCACCCAGTTCTGGAGCAAGACAAGAGTGATTTGGTTCCTGGCAAAGAGCTCCTGGCGTGGTCCCCACAGCAACACCTGCAGCATATTCTTTGCTTGTTCGATGGGCATACTCTTGTGGGGGTCTGGGCAAAGAAGCAGGGTGGCCAGGTTCTGGAGCCCCCGCGAATAGATAGACAGGGCGGGGATAGCAGGGAGGTCACCGCTCCTGAGTCCTGAGGGCTTCTCCAAGGGGTTGGGTTGATGCAAGATCTCATAGACCAATATGCCTACCTGGAACCCCTCTACATTTTGGAAGTGAGCCACAGAGAGCCATTTGGGGGCCATGCTGACTCGCTCTGGATCTCGGGCCACAGAAGTAGGTGTCGTCTTTCCTATAGGTTTAGAGAAGTTGCTGATGACCAGCCTTGGAAGCGATAGCTCTGCAGATGAATCTTTGTCCTGCTGGCCCTGGTGAGGAGATGGACACTGTACCAAAAGCAGGTTCTCCATGTGAATGTTGCAGTGAGCAACCTTCTGCTGCTTGAGGTGCTCCAGCCCTGTACACAACTGCAGAAGGAGGAGGCAAGCCAGGCGTTCATAGTGCCCGGGCCTGGAGCTGTGGAGATCTTGTGAGCCCTTCACAAAATCAGCCAGGGTTTGATAAGGAACCTCAGGAGAGACAGCCACCTGGGTAAGAGGAAGGGATGCACTGGTGGAAACAGCTTCCTCATGTTCTTCAGGACAGAACTGACCCAGCTTCTGAGACCTTTTCCCAGGCAAGAGGTCCTCAGGGAGAGAATCAACAAAGTAGCCAAACACTTGCTGAATGTTGAAATGAGCCCCTACAGACATCTGTATCGAGAGACTGCAAGGATAGGATTTATGGACCTGTTAGGGCAAGAACCAGCAACACACAGTCAGCTGGGTGTGATAGAGAGAACACAACCAATCAGTGTAGGCTAGAGAACGTCCAGGGTCACACCAGCCAAGGCACTGTTGCAAGCACTTAACACAGCTGTGTGATTCCCAGTTCACTGCAGAATTTGGGGGCAGATCTGCTGCACACCTCAGAGACAGCTGGGGGCATGTATTAGGTCGGACATGCTGCATAACCCAGGGGGACTATGTTGGGGATGGGAGACTCTTGTCTCCTGCTAGAAAGGGGAAAACCCCAATTAGAGTCATGCTCTACAGGCGGAGGGTGATTAAATAACTTGTCTTCTGGCCAGAGGGGTGGAGCCCAAATGTCTCTGCAGGAATCTCCCAATCCTGCAGTCTGAGCCTTATAAGCCTGTCAGCTCACCCAAGCCAGCTCCATGTGTTTAATTGTTGTGTAGACATCCCCTTACAGACACTCCATCCACCCTCACTCAGTCCCCTTCTGTTTGCTGCTTTCCCTGTTCCTACTTGCTCGCTTAGTCTGCAAGTCCCAGATCCTCAACGGTATTTAGGTGCCTAACACCCATGGTGTTGCTGAATTCGGCAGGGGACTGGGAATTGCACGCGAGTGTTAATTGATGTGACCCTGGAACATTTCTAGCGTGTACTGATTGCTGTTCTTTTTTTTGTTCTCCGAGTTCAATAGCAGTTGGGTGCCCAAATACCTGGTGGGGCTTTGCCGCCTCTGCAGCAGGGGGCACGGGCCACTTGCAGGTTTAAACAAGGGTAAATGGTGAATCCTTTGTGACTTGGAGTCTTTAAACCATGATTTGAAAGCTTCAGTAACTCAGCCAGTGGTTTAGGGGTCTGTTTCAGGAGTGGGTAAGTGTGGCCTGTAGCATGTAAGAGGTCAGACTAGATGATCGCAATGGTCGCTGCTGACCTTAAAGTCTGAGTCTATGAGATCTGGGCCTTACAGACTAAAGGACAAGTAGTCGCAGGGAGAAGAAGGAAATCGATGGGGTGAAGGAGGATGAATGGAATGACTCCAGTCAGCTCCTGGGTTTTAGTGGACTAATTGTGTGCACATGTCAGAGAACAAATCAATCGGCGCAGGCTGGAAATGTTCCAAGGTCACATCAACCAAGGCACTGTTGTAATCAATTAACATTGCTGTGCGGTTTCTGGTCCACTGCAGAATGCAGCGAAATCCCGGGCTGTTGGCTGCCTAAATACACACGTGCTCAAGCTCTTTGGGGCAAGGATTATCCCTCACTGAGCGTGTACAGGCCTCGCACCAGGGGGCCTTCAGGTGCTACTGTCATATACGAAGGGAGGATGATGATAAAATGCAGCACATGGCCAGCTACCATCCTCAGCTCTAATAATATTGGGTTTGGAAGAATCCTGCCTTATGGGAAGGCTAATATTGCCCACTGTGACCTGCCACAGCTGACTGCTGGGGCAATGCTGATGAAGTCACCAATAGAGGATTTTCACCATAAAATCAAACCATCCCCTTTTCCCCATTGATCACAAAGCACTTTCACTAGGGTGGGGTCAGAATCGTAACCTCCATTTTAGAGCGGAGGAAACTGAGGCCCAGAGAGGCAAGGACTTGCTCAAGGTCACTCAGTGCATCAGAACCCAACTTTCCTGATACCTTGGCCTATGTCTAACCCAATAGACCATTCTGCCTAATCCCCTTGGGACCAGAAATCCAGTTTATACTGAGATTCTCAGACTTTGTGGTGGTGGCGAGCCGCACGGATCGGGGCTACAGGCAGGCTGCCCTGACTCAGGTCTTGCCCCATCCCTGACGTTTATAGTTACCTTGGCTGCGAATATTTGCTGGGCTTGCTCAGCGGCACAGGAAACCCGATAATACCAGGCGTCTCCTGTTTCACAACATGGCTCCTTGTCTAAGAGCGTGAAATCTGCCCACTTCTTCTTTCCTGCAAGCTGCGCTCCCATCAGCTGCTGCTCCTCCTCCTTCCCGCCCAGGATCTCCTGTGCCCTTGCCGTGAGGTGGATCAAAGACGCCAGGTGGCACCCCATCACCTTCTCATAGACGCTGGCCGTGTTCTCCAGGTCCTCAAAGAAGTCGGCGAGCTCCCCATCGGGTGTAGTGAACGTCAGTTTTTCTGCAGTGACGTGCCTGGGGACAGGGTGTGCTTTGTGCCGGGCGTCCCAGGGCTCAGAATCACCCAGGCTTTGGGACTTAGACAAGTATCTTTTAGGGCCGCAGAGGGGTCCTTCCGTCGACTCAGAGTAGCTGCGGCTGCCTCCCCTGCTGTGCGTGGAGACTTCATACAGGGTGTTGTGGACGTAGTGCGACGTGGGGAAGTGGGCACTCTTGCCTGGGTAGTAGTGACGCGTCTGCATCTCGGGCAAGGACCTGGTTCTGCTGAGCTGCTTTTTTGGCAGGGGTGGAGGGAGAGGGTCACCGCTGGCCTCAGAGGGGAACTTGTCAGGGGCCTCCCCTCGGCATGTCTTGGCTGGCACCAAATGTGCTCGCATTTCTCCTGCAAAGGAATAACAATGACACACTGACGCAGCCACCGCCTCCAGCCTCAAGAGGCTTCCCAGGTGCTCAGTGAGTCTGCAAGGAACTACCCTGGGCAGCTCCTGTCTACATCTTTGGACTAGTCACCGACTGTCCTGCCTCTGTCCCCCAACCCCAATAACGCCTTCACCTGGAAGCGTCTCTGGGCCTCCTTCCACGCCGCCCCTTCCGTCTGCAATGCACCCTCCAGAGCAACTGGCCTCCTCTCCACCCCCACCTTCAAATCCGTCTGCCGCGCCCACTGCTGCTCTCCGGCCTACGAGCCGCAAGAGGGGAGGGAAGGCCCAGGGTTCAGATGGGGGATGGAAGGGGATTGGGAGGGGTCATGGCTGGGCAGTGACTCTCAGCTGGCAGGACAGCTCACAGTTAATGCCAACATGTTGTGTCCGTGTTGACACCCAGCCGACTGAGCGTGTGTCCAGTGGGGCTCAGCTGTACAAATCCAGGGGTTAACTTGCCCCCATTGTTGTCCCCCTGACCTTGGGAGAGGAGTTATTGTTCACCCCTCGACACCCCTCCAGGCACACCAGGCCTGACTCCTCCTGCGAAATCACCAGCCTCCCACTTGGAGCTTTTCCCTTGGCCGTCACTGAAGTCCTGACCAGGACTCAGAGCTGGAGAGCTAAAGTAAGAGGGAAGAGCCACAACCCACAACATGGGAGGCCAGATTGTCAAGTGCTCGGTGTCATCCAGTGCTCCGTGTGTGTCAAGGGCCCTCTATGCCTGGCCCATGGGAGCTACGAGTCGGTTACAGGCCCTAGCTGCGCAGCTTCGGCTCCAGCTGGAGCAATGCACACATTCCTCTCGCGAGGTCCCCGGTTCAGTCCCCACCGTGTGGGCCAAGAGGGCGGGCCTTACACGCAGCACCCCATGTTCACCCACTGGGCCAAGCACTTGGGGAAGAAACTGGCCAATGGCTGCTAGCTGCCTCCAGCTCTGCGTCAGGGAGTTGGTGGCCCGTTCCCTCTGAGCCCTGCTGGAGGCCACTCACCGACATTGCTATAAATGAGATTTCTCTGGGGGTTCCGCTGGGCAAGGCTGCCAGCCCCTGCATCCTGCGTTGGCGGCTCAGCCGAGCCAGGCCAGCTGAGCTGAGAGCTGGAGCTGCTCATTCTTCTGGCTGGGTCGATCTCTCTGTAGGGAGGGAAGGGGGAGGTTAGGCCGAACTCCCAGCAAAGTCCCTCCATTCTCTGCCAGCGAAAGAGGAAACTAAAGAAAAGGGGAGGTGTGGTGAGGCTTGAGGGCCGGGGCATGGGACGTTCGCTAGCTTTGCCATCGTCCGGGCTGCTTCTCTGCAGTAGAGGGCAGCAGTGGCACTAATCCCAAGGCGGGAGAGGGACTATCTCTGACTCAGAGACCTTAAGGTCTGACGGGAGCATCATGATCATCTATCCTCTGCCCTCCTGCCCAGCGCAGGAGGGAGCACAGCACCCTAGGGTGACCAGGTGTCCCGATTTTATAGGGACAGTCCTGATTTTGGGGGCTTTTTCTCATATAGGCTCCTATTACCCCCTGCATCCCGATTTTTCACACTTGCTGTCTTGGTCACCTTACCTTAACCAGGACCAGCGTGTGCTGGTGAAAGAGACAAGCTTCCGCCCTTGAGTAAGGGAAGTTGGTCCAGTAACAGATATTGCCCCACCAGCCTTTTCTTGCTAATATCCTGGGACCAGCCTGGTTCCAACAACTCTGCTTAAAGACAGAGCTCCGCAGAGGGTTGGGGCTGGGGCGGGACGTTCTCTCACCCAGCTTTTTGGTCCTACTCCTTCCAGAGGGCAATACGCTCGTGCGTCCTGATCCATCCTTCTGTTCCCCTCTCCCCCGACGGTGCAGGGGATATTTGTGTGCGTGTGTATTCGGGGTCAAATCCAGGCCATTAGCAGACCCTGGAAGAGTGACCTTGTTTTCTCCTCCGCCCCCTCCGGGGAGGGACCCCATGTGGGTATCGCAGGCTGGGAGAATACTGAAAGCATGCTGGGAAGACCCCCATCACGTCCACACAGTTACAGCAGCACCCGGAGTCGGTGGGCACGTCGGACTCCGTCCATAGTGAGGGGACCAAGGTAGGTTTGGAGCCCTGAAACATCATGTGACTGGGGGCAGCCCCTCATCAGCCTTCCGGTGTGTGTCACCCCCTTATTCAGTGGGTGATGGGATCCTGGGGACCAGAGAGATCCAGTGGGCTCTAAATGTCCCAACAAAATACCAGGTTTGGAGAGGAAACTGGCTCCTGAGAGAGGAGGGGGCTCTCCGCAGCCTGGGGAGCAGCGGGGCGAAGAGGAAGGAGGGATCTGGGCTGAGAGAGTCCAGGCTCTTCAGGAGGTTGCTAAAGTGAGTGACACATGAGGCCAGATCCCTTCCCTGGATCAGGGCCGGAGTCTCTGGCGGTTTCAGTAGATCCACCCCCTGGGGGAGCCCAGGGAATTACACCAACAATCAGGCTGGCCCCTTTGGGCTTTTTTTTCCCTTTGGAAGCACCTGATAATGGAAGAGCCTTTTAAATGAGCCTCTGTTTGACTCAGGGCTCACCAGGCCCCCCTCCAAACGGTTCCCTGCCTGGCTCAGTAATTGACTTTCCACCTGGTAACCTCTGCTGCCCCTGCACTCCCTGAGTGTTTCGTGCAAACAGCCCCCACAGGGGGACGTTTGGAGAGAGGAATTGAAGTGAGATGCTTTGCCAGCGCAGGGGAAGTGTGGTCAGGGCTGTTAAACCGCAGGCGGCAATGGGGCTTTTGGCAGCCACCGGCTCCCCATAGGGCCGAGGCTCCCTGCACGTTAACCAGACCGCTTTCTGGAAAGGCTGGGGGTGGGGCAAGGGGCCATGTTGTGCTGGATGCATATTTTGGGGGCAGTTTGTCGAAAGGGGAGCGTACGGGAGGGGGAGCCATTCACCTGAAGCATGATCCTGGACAAATCTCTTTGCTTCCGTGCGAAATCCGGGAAATGGTGGGGGTGATCCGGCTCTATCTCCGGGGGGGGGGGGGGGGGGGAGGGGTGGTTGTGAGAATTGAGGAAGGTTAGTAGAATGGTGTAGGTCAGCGGTTCTCAGCCAGGGGTCCAGGGCCCCCTAGGGGGGCCGCGAGCAGGATTCAGGGCGTCCTCCAAGCAGGACCAGTGTTAGACTGGCCAAGGCCAAGCGCAGCAGGCCTAAGCCCTGCCGCCCAGGGCTGAACTCCGGGGCCCTGAGCCCTGCCATCCGGGGCTGAAGCAGAAGCCTGAGCAACTTAGCTTCACCGGGGGCCCTGTTGGCTACCCCCTAATGCCGGCCTTTCACCTCCATCCCATCCCAGATGTTTAACCTTCAGAGGTTGCCGAGCTGGAGGCTCAGGGCCTGGGACAGGAGGGGCGGGTGCTTCCTGGGAAATATTAGCCAGGCAGATTCCTAGGGGGGGCTTTTGCAGAAGCAGGCAGGCCTCTGAGCCTGGCTGAGGAAGATGCTGCTGGAGACAGCAAGCTGTTCCTACTTTATGGGGGTTGCCGCCACCCCGTGAGCTGATAAGGAGCTTCCATCGACCAGGATGAAACTTGTGCCCCTGGAATCCAAAGGACATGGTACTGATTTTTCACTTTCCCAATGGATTCTTAGGTCTATCATGTCCTGTGCATCAGGCTGGCAAAGGCTCTTAGAACAACCCCCCCCAACACACAGTGTTCAAACTGGATGGTAGCCCAGGGACTCAGGAGCCTCTACTCACCAATTTCAATCCAGGCTGAGCTGGCAGTGTCCAAAGGTAGCTGCTCCAGGAGCTCAGTGATGTGAGTTTGGGGGGTTGCTCCCCTCCCCGCAGTGGATGTATGTCCGCAACCCAAAACTTCCCTGCTGAACTCAGCAGGCCCGAGTTAGACAGCTCCGGGAGGGAAGGGATTCGGTTCAGCCCCATCACAGAAATCATGGCTAATACGCAACCCATAACTTCTGTAAGTGCACTTGTGCAAAAGGAGAGTCATCTCCTCGGTTCTATGCCTGCCTCTGTCACTGACTTGCTTTGTGAGCCTCAGAAAGTCACTTAACCTCTTTGTGCTGCAGCTTCCCATTGTCTTGACAGTGAGATCAGTTAACCCATGGAACAGATTTGGGGTTCAGGGGTGTCCAGATGTGGGGTTCAGATTTGGTCTTTTACAGAGAGAGGTGCTAGTCCCAACATCTGGATAAAGGTTGGGGGCTGGAATTTGACAAACCTAAAGTTTAGGGATATTTGAATCTGAGGTTCTGGTGCACACTCCTCTCTGCCACGTCTAACCCTTTGTGATCTCTCTGCAAATCCCTCTCTGCTCCCTTCCCTCTGCCTCTAGGCTGTTATTGATTCCTGAAGTTCTTGGGCTCGGGTGCAGTGATCGGGGAAATTCTCAGAGCTTTGCTATGCGGGAGATCAGACTAGATTAATACCACAGTTCCCCCCTGGCCTTGAAAATCTAGGGACCTGGAGGTGCCAGGCCTCAGAAGCATTAGTCCAGCCGGAAAGTCTGTTACCTTTGTGTTTTCCCTGGGAGAGGCGGGGGTGCTGTTGGCTCCAACTCTGGCACGTCCTTCCTTTCCAAAACCATCCTCGTGCGGAGTGGATCGTCTCGCTGGCCAGCGCGCTGATTCCCGTCACTTTCTCTTCCTGGGCCAGCCACAGGCTTGTGGCTTGTTTGCTGGGGCAGCAGGAGAGGGGCTGTACGGCTATCAGACATCGGGCGGGTTTTGCAGCTGCGGCAGGACACTTGCTACTGAGAGAGGCTGAGGCTGGGGCCTCAGCGAGGAATGGACTTTCGCAGCACTCGACGTGACCACAGCGCTTACAGGAGGATGTTCTTTCAAAGTAGGTTTCAAAACCTCTTGCAGGGCTAAACGGCGCCGTGGGTTAAACTCACCCTTGGTGTCGCTGGGAGGGCAATGGAATTACACCAGGAACAAATCTGTCCCCACTGGTTTACATTTCCTTCCTTATCTGGGTTGCTTGCGACACCTTACGCTACTATAAACTGTGTTACAAAGCTACTGTAGAGGAAGGCAGTTTGTTGTTCATAGAATCATAGAATGTCTGGGTTGGCAGGTACCTCAGGAGGTATCTAGTCCAACCCCCTGCTCAAAGCAGAACCAATCCCCAACTAAATCATCCCAGCCAGGGCTTTGTCAAGCCTGACCTTAAAAACCTCTAAGGATGGAGATTCCACCATCTCCCTAGGGAACCCATTCCAGTGCTTCACCACTCTACTAGTGAAAAAGTTTTTCCTAATATCCAACCTAAACCTCCCCCTCTGCAACTTGAGACCATTACTCCTTGTTCTGTCATCTGGTACCACCGAGAACAGTCTAGATCCATCCTCTTTCAGGTAGTTGAAGGCTGCTATCAAATCCCCCCTCAGTCTTCTCTTCTGCAGCCTAAATAACCCCAATTCCCTCAGCCTCTCCTTTTATGTCATGTGCCCCTGCCCAAAGATCATTTTTGTTGCCCTCCACTGGACTCTCCAATTTGTCCACATCCCTTCTGTGGTGGGAGGACCAAAACTGGACACAGTACTCCAGGTGTGGCCTCACCAGCACTGAATAGAGGGGAATAATCTCTTCCCTCGATCTGCTGGCAATGCTCCTACTAATACAGCCTCATATGCCGTTGGCCCTAATGGTTAAAACCCAGCAGGCAAACGGAGAGAGCCCAATGCTTGTCCCTTTTATAAAAAAATCAACAAAAACCCCTGGTGATTTTTAAGCCGAGCTCCTGGTTGGTAGGACCTGGCTCGTGATTTCAGAATGCTTGCCGTTGGACGTTCAGAAAGGTGTCTCGTCCCCCCGTCACCAGCCCCATGATGGCTAACTTGGAAACTGATGTATCTTTCCTTGCTCATTCCTGGCAGTTTCCTTGCTCTGAACCCGACAGGCTTGGGAAGGGTGTTTTTTTCTTCTTTTTGCTTCAGCTTCAATTTTCCCTTATGTAATTTCCTTCTGTCGCCCCTGGCTATCCCCTCCCCTAATGCACCACACTGAACGACTCCTCTCCTGCCTTGATATCTCTACCTTTCTAGACTGTTGTCATGTGCCTCCCCACAGTCATTGCTTAGCCATCCAAGACGTAGTGAGCTCTTGATCTTTCTTCATGAAGCAATGCCTCCAGCCCCCAGGCCAGTGTCCTTGTGCATCTCTGCGCTGCTTCCAATTTGTCAATATCTTCCTGGGGAGAAGAGGCCTTGTGCAGAACACAGTGTTCCAAAGCTGGTTGCTAACGGACTGTCCGTCGACTTCAGTGGATTGACTCCCGCTTTACCCCGGTGAAGGCAAGAAGAGCTCCAGACTCTGGGTATCTGTGGGTGCATCTGTCTGTCTCTTCTCCTCTGGCTGCTGCTACTCATTGACCTCTGGAAGAATGAATGTGGAAATGGAGGTCAATGGAGAAGAACAATGAGCACTAGGAACAGAGAAGGCACAGCGGCCCTGGGGAAATTTCCCCTAGTATAGAGATGGAATAGGCCTGGGCTATGCAGCTTAGGTGCTGACTCCGTGAGTGCTCTGGGGCTCATGCAACACCCACAGAAACCAACCTATCATTGAGCTCTATGGGGCCGTGAAACAGTCTCCCCATGGAAGTAATGGGAGCCCCAGGGTTTAAAGCTAGACTGGGCAAAGCCATGGTGAATGCCCTGTCGGAACAATCCTGTGATGGCAGAGGCCAGGACAGAGAGGTGATGGTGAGGGATATCGCCCATCCTGCTTCCATGGGCGCAGATGTTTCTGGGGGTGTTGATTCTGGGGTGGGGGGGAGTTAGTGCCCCCTTTGTGAGCTGGGGTAGATGGCACTATGGGTTCTTGGGCTCCTGACTGGGCCGGAGCCTGGCTGCAAAATGGGGGTAGAGCCTGTCGCTGTGGAATCCATGGCCTGGATGAAAGGTTCTGATATGTGGGGAAAGCCCCAAAGTGAAAAATGGCCGTTGAAGGCAGAGGGGGCCCCAGGTTTCTGAGGATGCTACGAAGAGGGCAAGCTGCTGAGGGTGGGTCTTTGGTTGGAAGTCAGGGGCGGGGGGCGGTTGTCAGATAGTCGTTTTGTCCCCTCAATCCCAGAAGCCCCCCCTTCTGGTCTCACTGAGGTTCCCCCCTCCAGGTCGGCAAGGACACTGAGTCTGAGAGTGTGGGGGAGGAGAAACTCACAAAGTCTTTGAGTCCTGGATTCCTTGAGCGTGGATAAATCCCAGATGCTGTTGGTAGATTTCTGGATAAGACTAAGGAGAAGAGTGGATTAGAGGTGGTAGTTTGGTTTCATGCCTTTAATCTGGGCTCTGTTGTCTAATCAGCATATAATGAGAAGTGTCTGTCTCTGAGTTTGACAGACTGAAGAAACAGGTGAGAAAAGTGCATGTCTTGTTGACCAATGGAAATGTTGGGGATTTATGGAGAATTTGATAGTTTTATTTGAGCTTTTGGGGTTTTTTTCTGTGTCTTTTTCTTATTTTTTCAGATGAGTATCTGATGGCTAATTTTTGTACGTGGCTCTCTGAATGTGAATGGGTGCAGAGGCATTTAAAAAAGTACAGTTCTTTTTGAGTACCTGTCCCAGAAAAAGGTGGACATTTCATTTTTGCAAGAGACACTCACAGATGGTGGCAACCAAACCAATTGGCTGGCTGATGGCATAGGGGAGGTTTTTCTGAGGCCTGATTCCACTGTAAATGCTGGGGCTGCCGTTCCCTTTGAGGACAAGATGAAGCCTGATTCGGTGGTTGTACAAAAAGTTGTTGAAGGCCATTTATCGATGGTTCAAGCTACTTTTGAGCAATATAATCTTTTTCATTAATGTCTGTGCTCCTACTGTAGGGAAAGACAGGGTGTGATTATTTTTTTCCAGCCTTTGGGTACTCTTTTTGACAAATGATTTGACAAGTGATGTTTTAATCTTGGGGGGGCAACTTTAATTGCTATCTTAATGAGAGATTGGATAGGAATTATCTGGAATCACATCCGCTTTCTGCGCAGTGACTTGCCACTTGTTCACAGGCTTCTGACATGAGGCAACATTTTTACCCTTTTGCACGTCAGTGCTTGTGGTTGAGTGCTGGGGTCACCTCTTTCTCCATGGCCCGTTTGGATTGTTTTTATGTTTTTACTCTGATTTGTCTCATTTGCTTTCTAGTTATATTGCTCCTACTGGGATTTCAGATCGTCATTTGGTCTTATTTGTGTTGTCTTGTCTTTTTGTGCAAGACCATCGTCCATACTGGCCTTTGATAAGTGGTTTACTTTGGGGAGCCCTTCAATTATTTTGGGGGAGCCTAGGTTGCCTCAAGGGATGTTTTCCCCCTCCTGGAGGCAATGGTAGGAAGTGGGTTAAGTTAATATTAAATGTTGCATCAGCAATACACACAGCAGAGAATCCTGGGCCTTCGCTGGAGTATGGAGGAGTGAGAGTTGGGGATTGTGGACCTTGAAAAAGCCTTTCATGGCAGTAATGGTGTTGAGTTCCATGAGAGATTGATGTATAAAAAACAGCTCTTGTGGGACTTTTTGGGTAGCAAAGTTCAGGGTGCACTGGTTAGGGCCTGATTTCAGGGCCTTTCTCAAATGGATCACTTGATGATGACCTCTGAAGCGCCTGGCATTGGCCATTGTCGGAAGGCAGCATACAGGGCTAGATGGACCTTTGGTCTGACCCAATGTGACTGCTCTTATGTTCTTATAATGTGCCTGCTCAGTTTTCTTTCAGCCTGGAAAAGACACATGTTGAGTGGAAGATGATTGGTCACTTCAAGACATGGTCGGGCCAAGTGCTTTCAGATTCTGTGGGGATTATGAACTTTGCTGTGAGTTTCTTTTCAAGTCTGTGCATGTATCTGAGACTTAGAGGCTCCTCCTTGGACAGACTTGAACACTCAGAGTTGACCTCTGCTCTGAATGGCTTTGCTCAGGGAAGGCACCTGGTATTGATGGTTTGCCTGTTAAAGCCTTATAAACCTCTTGGACCCTTGGGCCTGACTTGCTCCAGGTTTTTCAGGAGAATATCACACAGACGATACTGTCACTCAGTTTTCATTGAACGGTCCCCTAAGGTGGGGGACTTTGGAGAGACGAAGAATTGGAGACCGGTGTCCTATTCAACATATTCATAAATGATCTGGAAATAGGGACAAACAGTGAGGTGGCAAAATTTGCAGATGATACAAAACTACTCAAGATAGTTACACCCAAAACAGTCTGCAAAGAGCTACAAAGAGATCTCACAAAACCAGGTGACTGGGCAACAAAATGGCAAATGAAATTCATTCTTGATAAATGCAAAGTGATGCACTCTGGAAAACGTAATCCCAACTAGACATATAAAATGATGGGGTCTAAATTAGCTGTTACAACTTAGGAAAGTTTTCACTTATGGCACGGAAACTTTTAATTCCTGTTTAACTAACTTCCTCATTTTTGTGTAGTTCCTCTTCCTGAAATTAAATGCTACAGTGTTGGGCTGCTGTGGTGTTTTCCCCACCACAGGGATGTTAAATTTAATTACTTTATGGTTACTATTACCAAGCAGTTCAGCTCTATTCACCTCTTGGACCAGACGCTGTGCTCTCCTTAGGATTAAATCAAGAACTGCCTCTCCTCTTGTGGGTTCCAGGACTAGCTGTTCCAAGAAGCATTCATTTAAGGTGTCAAGAAACTGCATCCCATCCTGACGTGACATGTACCCAGTCAACATGGGGAGAGTTTCTGTTTTGGATCCCCCCTGCTCTATTTAGAAAAAGTTCAGAAGAGTCTTTTGGACTTTTTCTGAGATGTCCATCAGTGGCTGAAGCAGAGTGTTTTGTATCTGCCCCTTGTGGAAGTAGGTCGAGGTCTCATTGGTCTTTTGAGCAGAGTTAGTAGTTTTTGGTTTTTCGTCTCTGCAGCAGCTGCTGTTTGAGGAAGAACCTGTTCCTTGAAAGCAATGGGCCTCTGCTTTTTTCGGTTGTAGGGGATTTGGATTTTGAGGGGGAACTTTTTTTTGTTGGACCCTGGGGATACCTCAGTATTGAGGTGTTACCAGGTCTGTCTTAAAGCATTTTTAATGCTTGAAGATTTTTAAAGCGGAGGCTACAGGATCTCTGGTTGGAGTTCCCAGGGCTGCTTGCTGAACCCCGTGTTTATAACCCTGCTGTGAGGATTCCTAGCCTTGTTTCTAGGAGTCTTGTTTCTCCCCTTATTGCAGCAGGTGTCACAAAATTAGTTCATTTACTTTGGGTTACTAATTTTACAAGGGTCTCCGTGGATCCCTCGGCGGCCAGGCTGGATTTTCATTCCATTCACTGGGTTCTTCAGTTTTTATCAGAGGTGGAATCAGCCCTTCCTAAGGGCAGTATTGCCTGTCTGGCCAGGTGCCATTCCTGATTATACGCATGGTTCTATTCTCCAGCCTGTTGCTCCTGCTGTGGATTGTGATGTTGACACGCCAAGGTCTCCAGGCCAAGCCATCAACTCCCCAAGCTCATGCGAAACTGGAGCCTTCTTGCTCGCCTTCAATGAGTCTTCTCAATTGACTTTTAATCACTGAGGGCATAAGTCATGGTAGGTGCTTGTGGTAAGGATTTGTCCTTTTCAAATGTTTATAGATCATCCTAATATGACATGGAGAAGACAGCTTCAGTGGTGGACTCCAACCATCCAGCCAGGCAAACTGCATACGAGCCTCCAGTTGCAAAGAGGGCAGGTGATCTCCAACGGGGAATTCTTCACGGGGCGACTGCCACATATGTGCTTTTACATCTTTTGACTCTGCAGGTCTCCATGTCATGTCCTTTTTGTGACACGGAGGAGATGGTTCTTCATATGTTTCCTCCTGGTTCCAGGTTGCCACCATTATTTGCTTTACTTCAGGATATTTTTCAGTTATTGCTCCTTCATTTTTCTCCTCCTATGTTTATATTTACTGGTAAGGATAGACTCACAAGTAGAGCTGGGGTATGTCCTGAAAATTGTATTTTGGGTCAAGCAAAGAAGGCCATTTTCAAAAGTAGACAATGTAAAGTATTTGATATTGGGGTTGTTGGTGGTCTTCAGTTTTTTAGATATTTAGTGGTTTTTTAGCTATTTAGTGGTTTTATGCCTTCATTTGAAGTTTAGATATTGTATTCTTATATCAATTTATTCAGTGGCAGGCTATGGGAAATGCACTTCTGTACAGTATGGGATGGGCAACTGTTTTTGAATTTGTCCTTTAATGTTTTTGTTTTTACTGTCTTTCTGTACTGACGTTATCGAAAGTGTTTTAAAAGCCAAAGTCTCCCCTGTCTCCCCAGCCCCGCCAAAAGAAAAACAAAACCTAAACTTTGAACAGTCTCGGTTTCGTCCTGATGCAGAACAGGAAAGTGTTTGAAATCTCGATAACTTCCACCAGATTGGAAAACCATTTCGTGTCCAGCTCTCGTTCCAGGCAGCTGGTCACGGGGGTAGTGGTATCTGCGTAGTTCTTCTTTAATGGATCATTTTCCCTTTTTTCATTCTAGCTTTCAACAGCCCCTTTGATGACCATCCCCGCTGCTTAAGACTCAAAAGCTGAGCATCGGCCGCTGACGTTCACACACTCAAGCACACCAGGCGGCCATTTGCTTGGGCAGTGGTGCGTGGTTGATGGAACATTGTGAGTTGCTCATGTTGATCCCTGACCCTTCAAACCCATCCCAGTTTCTCTGCAGAGGCCCCAAATCCCCTCACCATTGCTTTTCTTCAGCAAGGTGAGCAAGGAGTGTGCGATGAGCACCCAACTTGGCCCCCGTTAAGAAAAGAGGCCTAAAACAGGGCACCAGCACTCTAATCTTAAGGGACTCCTACCTCAGTAGGGAAAAGCCCTGGGGTGGGGAGAAAGGGAAACAGTTCTGAGCCGGTTCTGAGTTCGGAACAGAGGGATGGCCATACCAGGTCAGACCCTTGTCTTGCCTCCCTTGGCTCCACATAGCCCAGTGGCCAGGAGCAGATGTTGCCGAGGAAGGTGTTTCAACCCAAGAGGAGAGTTATGGAAGAACCTAGTCAGAGTGTCAGTCAGTTTGTGGTTTGTTTATGCCCTGCCCATGTCAGGGTTGGGTGTCAGTGTTTGCTTTATCTGATGTAACTGTGGTTTTGTCTACATCCTCCTTTAGAACTGGCTGCACAATGGGAAGGAACATTAAAGAAGGTCCTTTGAAATACTAAAGACTGTTAAAGGTAACCTGGCCGGGGGAAAAATTAGCTTGATTGACAGTCGTCCCACAACCCTTGGCATCAAAAAGTGGTCACATGGCTGCCCAGGGAGCTATTGAGCCACTGCTGTCAATGGAGGCCCCTGTTCTGGGGGTGTCCTGGGGTGGGCTGGGATAAGTGGGGAGCGGGTCACCAGGGCATCCTTATGTTGGGAGCTGGGTTGGCTCTCAAGAGCACTAGAGAGGGAGTTACAAGTCACTTCCCCCTGTCCCTGAGCCAGGGATGAATTCCACCGTGAGTTTGCGTGAAGAAGGCCTGAGGGATTTTTCTGTCTGTTTTTACCTGAGAAATATCATGGCTGTCAAAATGTATTTCCCCTGGTTTGTAGGGCTCCTTGGATGACTCAGGTGTAGGCGAGGGGATTTCTCTGCCCTTAACTGAAGTTCAAGAAGTTTGAAGGAAGATAAAAGCCCTCATGAAGTTGATGGGTGTTGCCCAGGAGAATCAGGCGGCTGAAGGGTTCACAGGGGAAGACCCCCAGAGACAGCCTGCACTGGTGATACCAAGTTCTGAAACACAATCAGCTTACCACTGAGAACTGGATTGAGAACCATCAACTCCTACACATGGGCCACCAAACTGACCTGAGTTTGTCACAGCTTTTGGTGACCGCTGCTCTCCTGGATTGGACTCAGACCAATAACCTAGAGATGAAAGGCTCCACACAATCCTTTACTACTTCTCTAAGCTCTCCAGGCCTGGGATTCCAGCAAACTCTTCTAGCTAACTGTGGTGGCTTCTTAATTTCTAAGGAAATTGGTTTTTCCTCCCAGCGGGAGATAGGATCTTTAAATGCACCAGCTGGAAAATTGCATTTTCCAATTGTCTTATTTTTTGGTCATTTTTTAAAATACGATGCCACTGGGAAGACTCTCAAACCCCTCCTCGGTGGAGATCAATGGGTTATTTATAGCACTGCTGTGCGTTAGCACGGTTTTGCTGAGCGATCTGATTGCTTTGAGCCAGCAATGGAAGCTCCACACAGGCATTAACGGCCCATTCAAAAGGGCAGTAAGTTGTGCTGATTTCACAGCCAGTTTGCAATTCACTTTTGCGGACCAGTCCCATCTGAGGGCTGCTCAGTTCCCTCTTATGTGGATGGGGAAGTAGCGGTCTTGCGCTAGTTCCTAGTGGAACTTTGTTGACCCGAGTACCCCAGTTCACATTCTGAGCCAGATCACTCCATAGATTGTGATTGTGATCGGCTTTGTGTTGAGGCACTTGGACCCTGCACTGATGGGCACTTTGCGGCAGCACCCACCTATTCATTGGCTCTTTGGGAGGTACCTGCAACTGAGCCTTTTTAGTGGTGGTTAGAGATGAGCCCAGATGTGACCCAGAACCCTTCCAGCTTTGCAGAGGTTCAATTCTGGATCTGAGCTGTAGGGATCAGGTGAATCATTTTCAAAGAGGCCATTTGTCTCCTGTCTCTCCCTGGAGTGGGGTCAGGGCTGCTTCCTTTCCAGTATTCCTGGGACCCTCCTAACTTCTTCCCCATGTGACATCACACCTGACCCAGCTTCAGGACTGAATAGAGACGTTTTAGGGGACGTGGGGGAATAGGATGGCTGGTAGTTTTTCTGTCATCAGTGCTGCTTCTTCCCAGCAGAGGGCAGCATTGCCATTAATTCTACTCTACCTCTAGTTGCTACCCAGTATGGGTGACAGGTTCTTTAGTAAAGGCCCAAACATAGTGGGAGGCTGGAATGGGACCTGTCCCCTTCCCCTCTATTTCTTAGTCCCCAGATGATGTCCTCTCCACTGGGGGAAGGCCCCTAATGTCCTTCCTGCTCACCCCACAACTTTTCTTTCCATGAGGGAATCGGATGCCGGAATCACACTGGTCCTGAAAACATGGAAAGATCTTAAGGCAGGGCCAGATTAACGATCCCAGAAACATTTAAGGGCCCCTTTTGGCCTTGATGTAACACCCAGGTTGCACTGGCGGCGGGGTGGGGGCTCAGAAAACTGCAAGAGGACAGCGCTCCTTGCAGCGCAGCCGGGAGGGGTACGGGGGAGGGATGGGAAAGCAATTGCAAGGCTTAGCAAGGATACTGATGGGGTGTTTATAGGCGGAGGCGAGGCGTGGGTCAGGTGGGGTGGGGTGATGGACTGTCTGTGTCACAAGGAGCCACCGTCTCTGTTCACCCTGAGAATGCTTCACAGGAGTCTGGGTTTCCTCCACCCCCCCCCGCCAAACCCCCCCCCCCCCCCCCCCCCCCCCGCTCTCCTGTCAAGTGATCTCTTGACCACATTCCCCGCCGCCCCCAATTCTCCTACATGCTGTCTCTGATCTTGCCTCTGCTCCCAATTTGACCCGTGTGCTGGGGGGGGAGGGGGGGGAAGGCAGCGAGCCAGGTCAGCATGCTGAAGCCAACGGAAGCATCCAGGCCAGTTCACTAGTATTTGTCGCCGCGTTGTTCCTCAGTCACGAGGGCCTGGTGCAAAGGTTCATGAAGCCCGAGGTGCCCACAGAGGTGAGCCCGTGGTGACTGGTTTGAAGAGTCACATTGAGAGTGACGGCTGGGGGTGGCGGGGGAGGAATGGCTGATTTGGCTCCCTGGAGCTCCAGGCTGATTTTAAACAGCCGGTTTCTTGGAACGCTGAAAAACCCTAAAGCCTGCAAACACTTCTCTACAGGCTGGGCCAGATCCACCCCTGAGCGGGGGAGCCTTGGAATTACACCAGGGATCAGTTTGGCCCCTGAGTGTGTCTTTTTTTAAAGCACCTGGTAACCCAAGAGCCCTTTAAATGAGTTTCCATGTGGCGTAGGGCTCTCCAAGCCGTTCCTTGGCAGATTCAGTAATTGCCTTTCCACCAGGTAATAATTGCTGCTCCCCTGAGCTCCTTGTGCAAATGGCCAGGGAGGGGAGGGAGGCGTTGAGAGAGGAATTCAAATGAGAGGCTCTTAGAGCAGGGGAAGTGCGACCAGGGCTGTTAAACTGCAGGTGCTGGGGAGACTGTGAGCTGCTATCTGTATGTTAACCAGGCCGGGCGCCCCAGGCCTCCGGCACCCTGCCCCTTAACCAGGCCCACTTTGATACTCGTCTTTACCATCCAATAATGTGGTTGGGTAATTGATCAGGTGCCCAGGGGTATGTGTAGCAGCGACAGGGGCGTCTAGTGGTGAGAACATGGGCTGGGCAACTGGACTCTTGGTTTCGCTTGTGTGCCAATAACTTGCTGTGTGACTTTGGTCAAGTCACTTTGCCTTGCTATGCCTCAGTTTCCCCATTTGTCAAGAAGCGATAATGACTCTGACCCACCTTTGTTCGGTGCTGTGAGAGCACCACAGGGCAAGTGCTATATCAGTGACCCTCCAGAGCATTGGTTGGGAACTCATGAGCTGGAGGACTTGGATCTGGGGTGGGCCCAGGGAGGGAATGGTGTGACAAGTAGGGGGAAGGGTGGACATGACTCTTGAGGCTAAGCTACTCTGACCTGGAAACCTGGAGCTGTAACCTGAGATGGAGGGGGAGGGGAGTTGACACCTTGGGGCTGGCAAGGGAACAAAGGGCAGGCAGACGTTGGAGGGTTGGAAAAGGGGTTAGACGCTGGATGGGGAAGAAGGTGGGGAGCCCGGATTCGGGGTCTCATCTCCCTGCCCCCCCCAGAAGGGCCGGGCCAAGGGGGCCTGTTTGTACTGACAGCTCTAAGTGGGATTGTGTGCCTGGCATCTCAAATAAACCTTCTGATTTACTGGCTGGCTAAGAATCACTGTGAATCTCAAGAAGTAGGGGGTGTGGGAACGGGACTCCCCCACCCCCCGTGACAAATGGGCCTGTGGGTGGGGCAGAAGTGGAGTGGGCACAAGGAGGTAATGGGGCCGCGGGGGCGGGAGCGAGGAGAAGGGTGTGGGGTGAATGCAGGGACAGAATAGGACTGGGGAGGGGGGAGAAGAGTGGGTGGGTGTGGGGTGGGGCGGGTGCAGGGAGGGAGGGGGCCATGGTGGGTGCAGGGAGGGAGTGGGGCTGTTGGTGGGAGCAGGTGTGGGCACAAGGAGGTATGAGAGCCTGTACGTCCCCCACCTCCTGGACGGGTACTACTAAGCAAAGTTCTCTGGCTTTGGGGTGCAGGATGTGGGCAATTTTTTAAATACAGTATTCATAACTGATGCACCGGGCCCAGAGGTGCCGGGGCTCTGAACCGCCGGGCCCGGAGGTGCCGGGGCTTAGCACAAATAAGTGTTGTGTAAAACCTATACATTTCCAGCTGCATTTTGCATTAAGGTTTGGGGGTGGTTAGAACTTGAGTGAAACTCAAGAGGTTGGATGAGTACCACAATGTGAAATGGAAAAGAAAAGTTCAGATAGGCCCAGGGAACCAAAATGGGCTGAATGGGAAACCTACAGCCCCTGTATGGGGTTAGAGCCATAGCAGGGGCTGCCTACAGAGATATTCATCAGCAGCATCTGCCCTGATCTCCTCTGGTGGCTCGGGGACCGGCAGACTGGCCTAATCGGACCAGGGAGGGAGAGCAAACCGGGTGATGTTTTCTCTAACTGCCAGCCCTGCCAAGTCCCTCTGGGATGTGACAGCCAACGCCAGGCTTTCACTGCTGCTAATGAAGGTTTGGTTACCGACAGGGGCAGAGCCGACAGGGGCAGAGCCGAGGAGTTAAAAGGGGCCATTTTGACCCAATCACTTCAGAGTAGCCTCATTCTGTCCTCATACAATCTGGTGCTAGCCAGTAACTGGAGCGCACTCAGGAGGGGACAGCGAACCATGCTGTGGGCATGCGGGGGGTGGCAGTGGTGATGAGCTCCCAAAGCTCCCGGCTCGCTCACCTGTGGATCGCCTTCTTGTTTAGGCTGAGAAATTGAGCTTTCACTTCACTACCTTTAAATGGGTTTGGTGGGAGACAACCCCAGAATGCCTGGCCCATAAACCCCACACAGCCAGATCCCGTCCTGCCGGGTTCTCTTCACAGTGGAACTTGTCAGACGGTTCCTAACGCTGATCTGCTACCAGAAGAGGGTGATCTGCTCCCAGGGAGAACGGCTCGGGCTGCCGCCGGCTCAGTGCTTGGACCAGATGCGGCCTTCTCGGGTTCAGAGCCAGAGTGCAGCCGCAGGGCTGGAAAAATGGGTGAACGTGCAAAGGAGCCAGCAGCAAGCTGGGCCTGGAGATCCCGGAGGCAAGTGAGGTGTGCGTGTGAACCTTTATTAACCCCCTGATTGCCTTACAAGTAGGACAGTGAAGCTGGTGCCACTTCAGCTGAATATTAAGGGTATATTTACAAATGCTCTATTAATACTAGGTGACCAGGGGTAGCAATTTGTCAACACGTGCATTCATCATGTCTGAGTTCTTACTAGGCAATTTATTACCCTCCACAAGGTGTTTTAGTGTCATCTAGTCAGGATTTTAAAAACCTGACACGCATAATCACCTCGTAATTGGTAGCTATTTATGAATGCGCCAGGAATGTCAGCAAATTATCTATAGGTGCCACTTTAATACAAAGTGAGTCTGGAAACGCTTTCTTAAGCTCTGTGTCCCACCTGAAAAGAAGGACTCATGCCAGCCTGAATAATGAAACTCACACGCTTCATTGTTTGTTTGTTTCCAGCTAGTAATGGATTTAAATCAAGAGATTTCCTGAGATTGGAATCTGTCTGGGGCAGGGACCATCTTTGCCTGTGTTTGTACAGCACCAGGCGCAGTGGGCTTCTGGGTCACGCCTGGGGCTCCTACATGCTACTGTAGATCACATAATAACCAAGGGATTTTGAGCTCGCGTTGGCAGTAATGTTTAGACCCATCACAAACGCATGTGACCCAATGGGGAAATGCTTGGCCATGTGCCAATAACTGAAGTTAGGGTGCAAGGCCCAGGTCCTCAAAGGTGTTGCGGGGCCTACGTCCCATTGAAATTAGTGGGCATTAGACACCTGATCTGGGTCCTGATGGCTCTATCAGAGGTGCAGATCCTGCAGTCAGCCAGCGCATGGGCAATCTGGAGTCACTTCGCTAGAGTCAGAGTCTGTCTACACTGCACTCTGAGCCCAGTTCTGTGGGACCTGGGCTTGTGGACTCAGTGCTTCCACGCTCGCGCTGCATTGTGAACCGGGCCTTACAATTACTGGACAGCTCCATATGGTACTACCCAGCCCGTCTGATGCGGGGCTGCAACTTCAGCTGTGTCCACACTGCAAAGAGACAGAGCTTGGACCGAAGTCAGAGCAGGACTTGGGCTCTGATCCACCCGTCTAGCAACGTCGTAGGACCTGAGTGCTGAGTGCTTGCTGACCTGAGTCAGACTGATTTGTGTGTGGACAGAAAAGGGGCTCCGGCTCAAACCTGAGTCAGAGGCTGAGCTTAGTGCGGAGTGTCGCCATACCCATTCCCCTTACCTACGTCAGCTTTAAACTGGAGCAAGCCCATGGAGTGCAGTGGACTGACTCCTGATTGCCAGAGCGAGAGAGGCCCAGACTCAGAGTCACACTGGTGTGACTGAATGCAGATTTCAGACCCTGACTTGGGCACCTCTCCTCTTAAAAAAACAAACCTGCTGGATCTTTACAGCCGCAAGCTCTGGGTCTGGCCGGTTGCCGCTGCATCCCACTGCTCCTCTTCCCGGGCCCTTAGTCCTTGATTCTGCCCTTGAGTCGCTCAGCAGAGGGGGGAGGAAAAACATGACACGGAGGCGTTGCTTTTCTCAGGTATATTTCACATGCTTCTTACATATAAAACTGTGCATGTTCCGTGTGGACAAGGCCTTCCATAGGAACCATCTGGGGTGTCCCAGCTCTTAAGTTTTCCACCCCCACCCCCGGCCACAACTCCAGACACTGAACATGGACTTGCTGTGTGTGTGGACGACACCACTTGGACTCCTGACACGACATGGCATGCGTAGCTCTCTGGGGGTGCGGGTGGGGGGGTCGGGAGCGTGCGAAGGGGCTGTAGGCTAGAGGAGGGATCGGTGGAGGGGGAGGTAGGAGAGGAGGAAACGCTTGCTGGTGGCGCCCAGCATCTGGCAGTACAAGGCCAGCCATGTTGGCATTTTCAGCAGTGGATGACGCGTGCTTCCCAGCTGAAGGGAGGGAAGGAAAGAGAGCTGCATTGCCATCAAAGGCCAGGCGGGCAGCTCTGGGGAGGAGCTGAATGTCACAGCGTGGGGCTGTTTGGATGGGATGTTCGTGTTAGAGAGAGGGACTCAAGCCACCATGCTTGGGTGCAGCCCCCCCAAGTTCAGCGTGGATGCGGGGTCAGCCCTGCTGTTCTGCTTA
This sequence comes from Dermatemys mawii, assembly GCA_007922305.1. Classification (NCBI taxonomy): domain Eukaryota; kingdom Metazoa; phylum Chordata; order Testudines; family Dermatemydidae; genus Dermatemys; species Dermatemys mawii. The sequence continues at coordinate 8,516,192 of ML677376.1, read as the reverse complement.
TCCCTGTGACATGGGCACGTTGGTACCTGGGTGTGGTTTGGCGGTTGGGGTGGGGGTGGGGGGGCGTGTGTGAACAGGTGGCAGGAGAAACTGGGCGAGGGGCTTCCACTCACTGTGGTGTCCCAGGCAGCTGTGTCGCACTTCTATCTCACTCATGGCTTTTGCCATTTGGTCATGGCCCCCACCTCTGGTTCCCCAGCCCCCCCAGTCCCATCGGGGACTGAAGCCCCTCCCTGCCTCATGCTTCTGGCTTCTCAATCCAGGCAGGGCCACGGAGCCTCACAAATAGGGGCGCCCCGGCATCCCTGCTGCCCAGGAGTCTGAAGGCAATGGCTGAGTAGGGGGTGATGTGGCTACGTAGAGGTGGGGGCTTCTGGGGATGACCCCCCCCCCCCGACCTGGTTTGAACTAAAGGGTGCCCGGAGGGGCTGTTTCAAACTGTAGGGCAGGACTCTTCGGCACTGCGAGGCCTGGCGCCTGTGTGAGCCCAACTGTTTATGGTGACGCTGGGCTGTGCTGGGGCATGGTGGGGTGGGAGCAGAGTCTGGGCTGACTCCGGTGGGGGGGCCTACCATCCCTCTGCCATATATTTGAAAAACGAAGCCACATTCTGGTGTTATGAGCTGCAGGCAGAGCCTGGTCTGACCAGTCCTAGGCCCCTGCACTGGCCGCTGAAGAAAGACCCCCCCCCCCCCAAGCTCCGTGGGTCACTTGTTTGCTAATCGGGGGCGGGGGGCAGGCCATATGGACTCAGATGAGACGTGGGTTTGCCCCAGAGAGGAACAACGACAAAGGGTCACCTACAGAGGGGGAAATGGTTAATTCCTAACAGGGGACGTCATTTGGGACAGGCTGAAGGTGGATCCCGCTCGCCTTCGGGAGACTCTGACACTCGTGTCCCAATCTCTGAGGACTGCAGGCCCTGAGGAAGGACGTGGTCCCGGAGAGTAGCGGCTGGCTCGCGGAGCAATCCCTCATATTGCCATCTCTTTCCAGGTCTTAGTCATGCCTGCCTTCCTAGCCACCTGCCACGCTGGGCTCTCTTCTGGGCTGGTTCCGCCTTCCCCGAGCAGCACTGGGAGAGGCAGGGTGGAGCGGGACCCAGGGTGACCATCGGGGAACACACAGGCTCCCCAGGCAGGGGACAGAAGCCATATTGCTTGAGTGATTTGAACCGGGGTTGGCCAAAACTCGGGAGCAGAGGCCCAAGAGGTGCAGGAGAGAGGCTAGATGACCTACTAGGTCTTGTCCATCTCTGAGCTGTGTCTCCGATGAACCAGTCAGGCAGTTTGATTCGTTGGCTCGACCTTAGTCGCTGTTGTGACCCTTTTGGGTTCCATAACCTCCTCTGCCCGGGCTATGTTAATGGGCCATAACTTCCCTGAGGCCAGTGGCTTTTGGCCAGGAAGGAATTAGGCCCTGTGTCTCTCTGGCCTTTTAGGATTAAACTGTCAACCCCCTTGTGCCTAAAACGCGTTCAAAGAGTAACATCCGGGCAGGGTCCCCAAGCCCCTGGGCATGCAATGCCCGGGTCTGCTGCCCGCCCTGGCCTACTCCATATGCACCAACCCCCCTTGGCTAGCATGTCTGGGCGGGGAGGTCTGAGGCACTCAAGCGGGTCCCCTTCCCGTTCCCAGGCCTTGCTGCTGGGGTAGCTGCTGCCGGGCGGGTGTGGCACGGCCTAGCCCTGAGCGGGTGCAGCCCCGAGAGAAAAGAGAGCGGGAGTAAACACACAAAGGCTCAAGAGAAAGGGGAGAGGAAAAAAAACCATGAGAATAAAGGGGAGGGAGAAAGCTGTTCACCTTCCCCAGGGGAGAGGGCGTCAGGCTTCCCAGTCCCCTTCCTGGGGAAGCCTCAGCGTCGGAGACCTGTTTTAATCCCCCAGGGGAGCCAAGAAACCAACATCTCTCATGTGACCGTTCGCAGAGCAGGTCCGTGATGGTGATGGAGGCAGCGACAGCCTAGATGGGGGGTGAGGGGAGTAGAAGACAACGGGGACGGGAGGTGGGAGGATAGAGTCTCCTGAGGTCTTTGGTGCAGAGCAGTGGGGATAGGAGCAGACGCTCACGCAGGGGCTGGTATCTGTATGCCGAGCACGTGTGTTAATTTGCATGTGTATTTATGCCTACAATTTATCACGGGCTTTGTTCCCCTTCCCCAGGAGCCATTCATGGGGCTGAACATAATGATAACACCACGCCGCACTTCAGCTCCTGGACGGCGGTGATTGCCGCCTGTTGTCCTGTTATCATGCCCATGAGGCACAGATGATCCACGATTTTTGGTTTTCTCCAACAGCCATTACAAAATTCAGTCCAATCTGCTCATCCCAGGTACCCCGGAGAAGTGTCATGAGCCCTGGAACACACACACAGAGGGGACATGGATTCACCAAGGTCACCCAGCAACAACCCAGGGCGCCTGAACCTCCCCCGCTACCCCCGCCTAGACCTGTTCACGGTTACTCCTGCTGCCCTTGGGAATGGTTTGCACGGGCCCATGCTTGTGAAAATGATCGTGCCAGGGCTGCACACTGCCACGCACATATTAGGAGCCAGATGAGCTGTATTGCTGCATCTGCAGCAGCAGATGGAGCTGAGATTCCCCAGTGCAATGGCTTGGTGGTTGTTGCACTGGGTGTTGTCGCCTCAGCGGGGAGTTACCCAGGTTTGCAAATTTGCTCTAAAAGATTTGACCTCTTTATTGTTCCATGTGTTCAAAAAAATAAGGGGAAAGGACGTGATTTAAAAACAAACGAAGAGATGGGCTCCAGGCCTCTATCCCCTCTGCCCACAGTGAGCATGGGAAGGGAGCTGCCTGGTGGATCCTCTCTGGATGGGAATCAAAGACAAAATCTGCATAAACTCTGCAAAGTGAAACTGATGAATATTGCACAGATGACTCATGCCAGCATGGGATTCGGGGCCCAGTCCTGCATCCCCAGTGCTGTTGACTTTAAAGCAACAGGATCGGGCCCATCATCTGTATATTCCCCCCTCCCTCCCCTTGTTCCTCATTAGTAAGTGCACTTTCTTTGCATCCCAGATCTTTGCCTCCTGCTGCTCATTCCCCCTGTGAAGGGAGGATTCTGTGTTTGTGGCAATCACCATCAGCTGCTGTGGGGAAAATGATATCACAGACCGAGGAGGCCTGGGACTTCCAATGTGGGACAAAACCGTCAGAGCAGATAAATACTTCTCGTGATGCTGCATGTTGTGGCTACTTAAGATTAGCCCTGAGTGAACCTTTCCAGCCAAAACACTTTTTTTTTTGGTGGGGAAAAAAAATGAGATTTGGCAACACCAAAGCACGTCGTTAGAGTGTGTTGGGAAAAAATTCAGTGAAAGTCAAAAGGTCTTCAGTTGAGAATGATGTTTTGTTTGAAAACTGCCTTAAAATGGATTAAAAAGTAAAAAAAAACCTTGCACAGTCAAAATGAAATGTTTTGTTTTGACTAAAAACATTTTTTTTGCCTTTTTGATTTGGTAAAATTTTTGAAAATTTTGGTTTTGGTTTGATTTGAAATTAATTCCCCCCTCCACCATTCAGAACTGCTGGTGACCTAAAAAAACAATCCATTATTTGCACAGTTCTACTTAAGACTTCGGACCGCAGTGGAGATAGACCCCAGCTGCTCCTGCCATGGAAGCACAGACTCCTGCCATTCAAGCTAAATGCAAATCTCCATTAGCAGTATAGGGCCTATGACACTCAGTGGAGCAGTTCTGCTTCCATCCAGTAGAGGTCAGCGCTGTGCATAACCAGTAGATTATGTTATAATGCCCTTATTTTGGGCCTTTCCTCCATGGAGTTCAAAGTGCTTTGCAAACACTAAGTCATGGAAATAAAGGTTCAACGAGCTGCCCAATTAGCACTAATAAGCAGGGATTATTACATACGAGTGAAATGAGGCACAGAGAGGGGACGTGGCTTGCCCTGGGGGTCAGACAGCGGACCTGGTGCACCCACTCAATTCTAACCACTAGACACCACTCCCTCCCAAACGACTTTAATAGTAGAGCCAGCCAGCAGAATGCTTTCGCTGGGTATATTATGGGATGAGTAATATGGTCAATAATTGATCGCCAGCCAGCTCTGCGTCCCAAGAAACAGCCAGGGGCAGGGAGGGTAATAAAAAGCCACGTGACAGACTAAACGCGCCGCACTGTAAAGAAATGCCGTCCCTTTAAACATGGCCTTCAGCGGGGAAGAGGTGCAGCACTGGGCCTCGTTAGCATCGCTCTTGGGGGGGCTGGAGACGGAAAGCTGTTAAACACTCACAGATCCTGGGCAAACCCCAACTCCAGTTCCCGCCCACCTGGGGTAGTCACTTGCCTCCCCGCTCTCTCCCCTGGGTTCCTTTAAAAAAACACACCATCTCCCGCCATATGGCCGCGCGTTGGCTGACGTGCTCCGTGTTTTTCCCTTCGACTCAAACAGACGCGGCTGAATTTGTGAACAGAGAATGTCGTGGCACCAACGGTGCCTCGACGACGGTTCTTAGCCACGTCTGGGGCAGGCGCCCGCCCACGGCCAGGCCCTTCGGCCCCTCAGGGGCAGCGGGCGGAAGGGTTAATTGAGGAGGCTAACGCTGCCGTGGAGTTTGCGGTGCTTAACGGGTCTGCCCGGGTTGGGGAGCAGGTCTGTTCTGCTATTGTTTAAATAGCTGTTTGTTTTCCAGCCTTGTTACAGCCCTACAGGCGGCTCAACATCTGGCATTGTTTCCCCACTGCCTCTCTGGTCTGTGACGGCCCTGCAGGCCTTGCAAGCCAAAGGACCAGACCGGCTGGGGTGTTAAAGGGAGATGGCTTGGCTAAAAGACCGGCTGGTTTTTGGGGTGACCCTTTCTTTACCCGGCTTTGGGTCTGGCCCTGACTGCACAGCTCGGGCTCGCTCTCTTGCTGCCTGGGGCTGACTCTCTCTTTCAGTGAGTCTGGCTCACTCTCTCTGCACGGATCAGGACTTCTCTTTGTCCACGAGCGGCTGCCTCTTTTGATGTGGGGGTGCCCCCTCGGAGATCCAGGGTCTCCAAACTCCCTGTGCATTTTTGCATGCCCATTAGTGCAAGCACACGCGCGCACACCTCATTGGCACACACAGTCGCCATGGCCGTAGATGCAAACTGGGTAACCGCACAATCGGCTGGGCAGTCAGATGGGCCGCCAGACAAAACATTCCCTCTTTCATCCAGGATGGGTGATGGGGCCTCTTTACCCCCAAGGATGGAGGGGACGGGGACCCTCCATTCCCACAGCAGAGCCAGAGCATCTCATCATCCCTCCCCACTGTGGGCCCAGCTCCACCGAGAACAGGACTGGGGGATTCCTCCTGCCTTCTCCCCACACAGGTGCCAACGCCGTGGGTGCTCCGGAACTGGAGCACCCATGAAAAAAACAATGGGGGCTCAGCACCCACCAGTCTCAGCTGTTGGACGGCGCCGCTGCCCAACAGCTGTTCTGCCATGTGGCTGCCGCCGAACAGCTGTTTGGTGGCTTGGGGAGGGATTTGGGGGAGGGCGGAGAGGCAGGCTGGCGGGAGCCTTGGGGAGGGGTACGGAGCAGAGGAGGGAAGGGGCGGGACCTCAGGAGAGGGGTTGGAGCATGGACAGGAAGAGGCGGAGTGAGGGTGCGACCTCAGGGGAGAGCGCGGGAAGAGACAGGATGAGGGCGGGGCCTCAGGGGAGGGGGTGGGAAGAGGCAGGATGAGGGCAGGGCCTGGCGGGAAGAAGTGGGGTGGGGATGGAGCAGGGATGGCGCCCCTCCCCGGGAAAACTAGAAGTCACACCTATGTCCCCCCCCTCCATGGATGAGAAAGTGAGTGACGCACGCGCAGTGCACGCCCTCGCTCTTCTCTGGCAGATCATTGTAGGGGGGCGGGGGGGCACTAGCTCAGTGGCCTTGGCCATCAAGCAGAGCGAACCAGCGAAGCAGCCTCAGTTGTTCAGAATTTGCTGCCAGGCCCAGCCTAAAAGCAGGTAGCCACTGGGAACGCACGAGAGAGCCCGGAGTAGCCTGGGAGAACGGCAGCTGAATCAGATGCAGGCCAGCTAGCTGGGCTCGGAGCCTTCGGAGGCCTGGCCATTACTCACAGGGGCTGCGCGTCCTGTTCCTGCTGCCACCACAGCTGGTAGCCTGTTCTCTGGCTTCGAATGCCCGTGTGCTTTGGTGAAATGCCGCTCAGCGCCAACGGGGGGGCACGAAGGCCTGCACAGAACCGTCCGTCCGGAAGGGACCGTCGGGTTGGGTTCTTATTGCTTGTGCAGCACAGTCCCTCCCCGGGCGCCGGGGTTTGCAATCTTCAGATGCTGCCCCATTCTCCAAACGTTGAGAGGAACCCGACCAAGGCCCGGCACCTCCCCTGCGTCGGATCGAGCCGCCCAGGCCGGTTGGAGCGCGGTCCGGGGCAGCCGGGAGCTGCCCTGGTTCAGCTCGGCAGGAGTCCTTGGTCACCCAGGAAGACTTCGGTTGGAAATTCATTTAAAAAAAGCCCCAAACCCCAACAACTTAAAAACGAACCATAAACAGCAACCGAGAAAGGGTTCCAGAGTGTCTCTGAGAAAAGGATGCAGGGTCTCCGGGCCCAGACGCCGCTGGCTCGGGGTCAGAAAAATGCATAGTTGATACAAAAGAAATGTTAGCTACATTGCGAGGCCTTGACCCACAGGGGCCGTGCATGCGTCCTTGGCTGGCTCTTGCCCTCCGGGACCTGGGTGTGGTGGGTCTCAGAGCTCAAAGAAGGGTCTCAGAGCTCAGCAATGGGAAGAAGCCGCTGAGAGGCCCCCGGGGCTGTTTCCAAGGATGCTTCTGCTCAGTTCAGAGGTGTGGCGAGGCCGACGAGGAAAACCGCTCGCTCCCCGCAGCCGCCTCCAAGCCCTTGTGGTTGAACGGAGCCAATGTCCCGGTCAGGTTCTTCCACGAGTTTTACTGCCTTCATCTTCAGGGGAGTGAAGCCACCTGACGAGGCAAAGTGGTCACTTGGAAAACAAATGAAGGATGCGCCAACCCCCTGCCCGGCCCTTGGAGGGCCCCATTTGGCGGCGTGCAATGGACCAGCAACCACCCTCTTCCTGGGGCCTCTCAGATCATCTTCATGTTGAACTTCCTGGCGCTGCCCTGCCCGGCGGTAGTGGTGGGGCCATCCACTTTGCGGAAGGAGTACTCCACGGTGAAGTTGTTTTTGTGCTGTCCCCGCCCCCGGCTCCACACAAAGAGGAGCAGGAAGCAGAAGAGCACGACCCCGAGGAAGGTGATGCAACCCATCGCGGTGGAGACCAGGATGGTCTTGAGGTCCAGTGTAAACTTTAAGAAGACCTGCGTGTTGTTGTGGAAGGTGTCGTTGAACTCGCTGAGGTACAAGGTCCGGTTTGCATAAAGGGAGCCGTCCACGGGATGCCCCTTGACCGTCAAGGTGGCAAAGTAGGTGTCGTTGCCTCCGGCATTGCTAGCGATGCAAATGTAGGTGCCACTGTCTTGGACCTGGGCAAAGTGGATTTCCAATGTGCCCCCTGGCAGGACGGTGGCTCTTCCAGTGCTCTTGGTGGTGATCATCCGGTGCTGAGGGGAGACCCAGATGATGGCAGGAACGGGCTCTCCGTCGGCGCGGCAGAGGAAGGAGACAGACTGCCCTTCACGGGCTGTTACGTGCTGCAACTTTCGGTCCCTGATTTTGGGCTTTTGGCAGGTGAAGTACTCAAAGAGGATGGAGTCCGGGAAGTCACGCAGGGCGTTGCCCTGGATCTCGGGTGGGGAGGAGCACATGGGCTGTTGCCCGTCAAAGTTGAGCGTCTTGCGGCGCTGTAGGACCCAGAGGAGGCGGCAATCGCAGGCCAGCGGGTTCCTGTCCACCCGCAGCGTCTCCAGTGTGTTCACTGAATGGAAGGTGCTCTCCTCCAGGGTGGAGAGCAAATTGTTGGAGAGATTGAGAAGGCGGATTTGCCTCAACCCAGAGAATGCTTGAGGCTCCACAGAGACCAAGAAAGCACCCACCATGTGGAGTTCTCGCAGCCTGATGAGGTCCTTGAAGGAGCCCTTCGGCACAGTGCTGATGGGGTTATAAGACAAGTTCAGGTACATGAGATACACCAGGTTCCTCAAGGCGGCCGTGGGTACTGCCGTGAGGTTGGTGTAGGTGATGGAGAGCGACGTGAGGTTCAGGCCCTGGAAGCTGGTGGGCGAGATGTCCTCCAGCAGCGGCCAGTTGTCGATCTCCAGCTGCAGGAGATTGTAGAGCTTCCTGAAGTTCCCATCTTCCACCACGGAGATGCTGAGGTGTCGGAGACGCAGGACCTCCAGGTTTTGGAGGTAGGAGAGGGATTCGGCTGAGATGGCCGTCAAGTTGCATTTCTCTAGGGTCAACCGCTCTAGGCCTAGGAGGCCAGAAAAAGCCCTTTGGGAGATGTACACTAAGTCATTGTCTCCCACCTCCAGGTTCTTCAGGTTCCTCAGGTCCTGGAACATGTAGTCCAGCAGGATGACTATTTTGTTCTCGCTAATGTCCAGGAGGGTGAGATTGGTCAGCTTGGTGAAGACTCCGGAAGGGATCAGCTTCAGCTGGTTGCCACGGAGCCGCAAGATCTGAAGGTGAAACAGGTTGCTGAAAGCTCCAGGCTCCACGCTGACGATGATGTTCTCGCTCAAATCGAGTTCCTCCAGCAAAGGGTATGGGGCCAGGTCCCCTGGGTTCAGGCAGCGGATCCGGTTCTTGCTGAGCTCCAGGATCTTGGTCTCGGTGGGGATCCCCTCGGGGATGGAGGTGAGGCGCTTGCGGTGACACGCCACGGACTTGATCTGAGGCGCACACTCGCAGCGAGCTGGGCAGGCCTCAACAGGGGCTGTGCTCAGGAGAATCCAATGGAGGACCAGGACTGGAAGCCAACATGTCATTGTGTAGAGCATGATCTTATGGTCGCTCTACCATTCTCCCATGCACCTGGAAGAGAAAGACAGAAGCTGTGTTAATTGACTGAACCCATGAAATATTAACAAGGCCCTGCGAAGCTGCTGGGCCCGCTGACTCACAGTCTGGCACGGGGTTGTCCTTTAACAACACTTCACTCCGTGTTAGCACCTTTTGCTCAAGGGCTGCCAATGTTCCCCTCAACACAGGATCAAGAGGCCTAGAGGGAGAACAACAACACTTAGCCCTCGATGAATTCAAAGCTCTCTGCAAACATGAATTAAATAAGCCTTACGACCCACTGTGAAATGTCAGTTCTGTTTTGACGCTGGGGGAAACTGGGGCATGGGGGGGTAGGGGAAACTGAGGCAAAGCGACTCACAAAAGGTCACGCAGCAGAGGCAGGGCTAGCACTCGGGACCACCTGTCCCCACCAAATCCACACCGATTCCTAATTCAGACCATGCTGCCTCTGGCAGGGCAGGCTGTTGAGTTGGTAAAATCAGGGGCATGGTTGATTTAATGGAGTAATTCAGGTCACTGAGTCTGGCCCTTAATGGGGTGTGTCCCAAGTCATGGTTCTCAGGAGTCCAGCAGCCTCCAAGCCCTTGCTCTCTAGATCCCCTTTGGAATAAGGCCTCGTCTACACACAGGTTGCCCTGGTTTAGCAAAAGGTTTGCTGTTAAACCAATTCAGTTAAACCAGTGTAGCCTTGAGTGTGGACATTCTTATATGAATTTTACCCTCAGTTCATTTCAGAGGGACAAGCTAAACTGCTGCAAGCCAGGTTTAAACCCATGTGACGGCGTCCACACACAAAGTTGCCCCAGGGTGCCCATGCTGTGTTAACATCACACCTTCGGTTACGCTGATGCAACTTCTGTAGAGTAGGCTTGAGTGTTTTCAGATGCACCCAGTTGGGTCTGTGGCCTGGTCCAAACTTAACAGCTAGGCCAACATAGCTACGGTGCTCAGGGGTCAAAATTCACACCTCCGGAGCGCTATAGCTATCCTGGCCTAGCCCCTGGTGTAGATGCTGTTGATCAAGCTACCACTGCTCAGAGAAGTGGATTATCTAATGACGGGGAAAAGTCCTTCCATCACTGTAAGAGGCTTCTGCACTATGGTGTGACAGCAACACTGGTAGAGCTCCATATCTGTGCTACTCAGCACCCATTGTGTAGCCAGGTGTGACAAGCAGGGAGAAGGGTGGACATGACTCTTGAGGGGAAACTGCTCTGATCGGGATACCTGGAGCTGTAACCTAAGATGAGAAGGGGGAGGGGGAGTTGACACCTAGGGCCCAGGAAGTGAACAAAGGAAGGGAGACGGCTGCAGGGTTTTGAGAGTAGTAGAAGCTGGCTGGGGAAGAGGAGGGAGCCCGGATTTGGGGTCTTATCTCCCTGCCCCCTAGAAGAACCTGACTAAGGGATCCTGTTTGTACTGACAAGCTCTGAGTCGGATTGTGTTCCTGGCATCTCAAATAAACCTTCTGATCCACTGGCTGGCTAAGAATCACTGTGAATTCCAGGAAGTGGGGTGTGTGGGAATGGGACTCCCCCACCCCCTGTGACACCAGGACCTGTGTTTATTATAACACAGAGGGAGCCAATGTAGTGTGTGTGTAAATTGTATGTGCTGTGACTGATGCACTGAATGGTTCTGCCCTCCTGCCCCACCTTGGCCCCACAGCACTCTCACTGTGATGCAGCCCTGCCTCTGGGTGCGTGTGAGATCCCACAAGACACGGCGTTCTCGCGGCTGCACGTACCGGGCGCACAGCACGGCTCAGAGGCATCCTGGTCAGAGTTTGGATTAGGAAGTCTGCAGATTGTACAATTCATTCTTTGTAGATTATAGATTACTACCGACCTCTGGATTATAATGCACGGGTTTAGCCTCCTCCAGTCGCCCTCCAACTGATGAAACTGTCCTCGTTTTGCAGGGATTAGAATTTTTCTATCAACTTAATTTTTCTCTGCCCTGCCCTGCATCCCCCCCTTCCCCCGGCCCATTTTTTCTTGCGCTCTCTCGCTTCCAGATCCTTTGCCATTTCTCTGCCAGCATCCATCTGTCTATCTCGCAGTGCTGTACACACTGTAATTAGACCTCACACTAGGCAGGTGTTATTAGCCCCATTTTACAGCCCAGGTAAGTGAGGTGCAGAAAGCTGGCAGGCCCGTAACTCAGCAGTCAGCCATGTCCTTTGCTACCCACTAGGCCGTGCTTCCCGTTCCATTCATATAATGAATTTAGTGGTCACTGGCTAATCCCTTGTTAGCCAGGTCACCAGAGCTGGAGTTTGTGAACCTTCTGGACACAAGGCAAAGCTCCCCAAGTGCTTTGGGGTGATAATGGTGTGATGAGCCTAATTTTACCTTGGTGCAGAATTAATTATATGATCTGATATTTTATATCATACTGCTAGGTGCTGTACAAACACAGAACAAGAAGACAGCCCCTGTCCCAGATGGCTGCTACTCATCAAAGTAGTTTACAATCTATTTAGTATTAGGATCAATGTACCTGACAGTTCGGAGCTGGGAAAATCGAACTAAACACCTGCAATGGAGTGAGGGAGGCTGGGGGTCTGTGCTTGCCAGATACCTGAATGAACCATTGCAGGGTTCACGTTATACCCTCCCTCCCCAGCCAGGAGGGCCTCCAAAAGCTGCACATGGGGACCAACCTGACTCTCCAGCCTCATGCAGCCTCCACCCTCCTCTCCTGGGAGCCCTGACACATCCAGTCGCTCCTTTCTCTGCTGACATCTGTCTTATGAGCCTGTCTGCCTGGCTTACTCCTCATCTCTTTCAGTCATTTCCTATTAACAAGCCCTCCATCTCTCGCTGCTCCAGCAGACAGTCCATTAACGAGCCGTCCCCGTTTCTGGGTGCCAGAGTTGCAGAGCGGTGGGCCTGCACCATTTGAGCTCCCAAGGCTGTCTCTGCCACATAGCACAGCCAGGCCGACTCCTCCACTCGCCAGCCACTGGGGTACCCCGCAGCGTGGGTCTCTGACGGCGATAGGGACGGGGCCTTGTTCCAACTAGGCCTCGCTTCGCTGATTACAGCTGAGTGACACCAGGACTAGATCTGGCCTAATAAGTCACCCGGGTGTTTGGGTCGACAATGCGACACCGCGTGGCAAGGAGAGGGCAAGCGGAGGGCTGAGAGTTTGATGACCTGGTGCCATGGGCGCCAATCTCAGGCCAGGTGCAGCGAAAGGTTCCCAGAGCATCCCTGAGGATGTGGCAAAGCTGGAGTCAATAGCAGTTGTGGGTCATGTGACCCTGAACCTCAAAAGGCAGCTTTGGGCCAGGGACCTCTCCCAGCACATCATAACGACATCCAGAAGCCTAGAGGTTAATCTGTTAGTGGGTGTGGGAGAGGAGTTAAGACCCAGGAGTGCTGTGGATTCGAGACTCTGCAAAATCCATGCATGAAAAATCTAGTACCTGGAACATGCCCCCAGCTACGGCGCATCATTGCAAAGCTCATCAAACTCAGCAGGAGCCAAGTGCTGCTAATGAAGTGGCAGCGTCTGCCCGCAGCCCAGCAGCTGGGACGAGCCCACTGGAATCAATGAGGCTCCTCTGTGTTTACACCGGCGTCACTGAGCACAGAATCCCACTCTAACGCTGCATTCAACCCAAGGATTTCAGCTGTTTCCCCACTGCGGGAAACGAGCTAGGGAAAGGGGCGGTGTCTCTGGCCGGGTCCCAGAGGGGCCGTTGTCAATCCCTGTAAAGGTGCCTACAGTTTTGCAGTAAAAGTTCCCTTAGCGCCTATGTTTCTGCCTCTGAGCACCTCCCTGCAGCCCCACACCTGGAGCCCAGATGCCCAAAGCCCAGAACAGTGAGCAACTCAAGCCAGTGCGTGTGCTCAGAGGAGGAAGAGCAGCTCGGTCGCCTGTAGCCCACTGCTCACAGCACTCACCTGGGAGACTGCTGCGGTTCATAGCACCCCCCCACACCCCCTTGAGTGGGCGAAAGGCTTTGAAGCAGCCTCTTCCCCCTCTCCAGGGCAGCGCCCTACCCACCGGGCTATGGGACAGTGTGGGGCTCCCTTGCCCAAGTTTCTTTGTGAATCTAGCCCCAGTGGGATTTTCAAAAACACCCAAGCACCCAACTCCCATTGACTTCTGGCTCCTGTGGGTAGCTTTAGGCTCCTAATGGCGGCTAAAAACCTAAGGCCCAGAATCGCCAAGGTCTCTAGGTGCCTCACTTCCACTGAAACCAACAAGCGTTAAGGACTGGAAGGCAGCCGGCTAGCTAAGGCCTGCTTGAAACTGGGCTTTGGTGCCTTTGCCACTGTTCCCTGCTCTCACTAAAACTACCTCCCCCACTGACACGAACCAGCCCGCATCGCCAGGCCCAGGTGGACGCGGGCCCCGGGCGGCTCTTCTGCCCTGGAGGGGGCTGCGCCCAGCACTGATCAACAGAGGCAGTGACTCTCCCAGCCAATCCGACACCCTTCCCCAGCCCTGAAATGTGCTAGTTTAGAGGCAGCTGCTGTGGGAATTTGCATGCAGGGGAATCCATCACGCTGCGGAGTTGGGGGGTAAACTCCATCCCTCCACCTCTGGTTTATAAGCAGCTTTGTATTTAAAACCTCGCAGCATGTCCTCATTACCTGCGAGCAGAATATTCAAGGCAGGAGAGAGGACAGCTGGGGAACGTGAGCTCTGGCAGGCTGCCTGAGGGGAGGGGCTCGCGCCAGTCGGAAAGCGGCCTGCTTTGCTAGCCGTGTAATAGGCCGTTCGCTCTCGGCAGTGGAGGTGTCACGGGAGGGAGTAGGAGCCAGGGAGCTGGGGCGAGGAACAGGCTCCCATCGGAGCCTTCTAGCTCTTGGCCTGGGCTCGAGAGGCCTTAGCTCTGCAGGGAGACTTCATGCTAGGTCATCGGCGCGTTCTTCTGGGGGACACCGGCCCGGTTGGCCTTCCCGCGCTGCCACAGGGTGTGGGCATGAGCGGGAGAGGAGCGGCATCGGGCCCGTAGGGGAAGCTCTGGCTGGTGCTTGCTCTGGGGACAGCCCCACGGCACCCAGAGCAAGGCCTGGGACAGCCCGTGAGCGTGAAGGTTTGGACGTGATCGTCAGATCCTGACAGCCGAGTCCTCTAATAGCTTCGGCAGCCTCTGGGTGTTGGCCTTGAAGGATCCGTCCCCCCGCCCGAGGACATTCCTCCATCCCTACCCACAAATGATTTCAGATCTAGGACTGGCCACTTCCTCCCGCATGGCAATATCAGCGGGGAATTGATGGTGGTGAAGTCCCACCCGTGACCTCAAGGCGGCTATCACCTCGGCACGCCTTCCAGATCTGCCCCCACTCCCACCCCGGCCTCACACCCACAGGGGTCTGCTTGCCCCAGTGCCCAGAGATGACTCCAACAGGACCCTGTGTCTGGGAACAAAGGGTGGGCGGAGCCACCTTCAACCAACCACAGAGACCCCTGGCTCTACCCACCCTTTGTCTCCAGTCTCAGGGCCTTAGTGTCCTTCACATCTCCAGCTGGCCATGGGATCGTGTCCCTTCCTTGCAGACGAGGGACCTGCCAGTCAATGGACTGTTTGCTACCAGGCTGGCTTGGCTGGACGGTCTACGCGGGGCTGGGTTTGAGGGCGGTCGGAAGCGTCGGCTAGCGGGAAGGTGGCGACGCCCCCATGCAGGGGAGCAGGTGCTCCAGACTGGCGTTGGCAACACAGCAGGGGGTGCTCTCCCTTCGGCGTCAGAACGTGTCCCGTGGCCCAAAGCTTTGGCCTGAGGGCAAAGGCTCCCGGGGAGGGGTCTCAGTCTGAGTTTGGAGCAGAGGCTGAGGGGCAGGTTGGTTGGAGGTGACGGTTTGGGACGAAGATTCGGGTTCTGAGTTTATCCAGACTGGTTCAGCCTCCTCTGCTTCTGAAATGGACAGAAAACGCCCCTGGCTCTGTCCTAGGCCCCTCCTCATGGCATTTCCCTCTTCATCCCAGGCCTGTGTCTTGCGGGGGGGGGTAGTTTTCTCCCTGCCCCCTCCACGCCTGTTTCTCCCTTCTAATGCCCTTTGGATGTGCCCAGCCCCACTGCACTCCCCCCACCCCTTTCCGTTGTGATGAGGATTTTGACAAGAAGAGAAAATGGCAGCTGAACAAAGCAACTGGGATAAGAATCTGCGGATGGTAACAAGAGCCGAAAATGCCACCTGAGGACTTTGATTCACTGACCTTGTGGAGACGGTAACCAGGCTGGAAAATGGCAGCCAAACCTGTTCCTTGTTGTTACCCTCTGGAGATGCTGATGGGGACATGAAGGCAGGTCAAGGGGCTGGCACCAGACTGGGAACCCATGACGGTCCCCTGAGACCATTGCAGGGCTGGGGGGGTGGGTACTGGTGTGGGCGTTCCAGGGGGAGGTTACTAAGGACAGCGATCCATCATCGGCGGGTTGTGGAGAAAAGGGATTGATGGAAGTAACATGGAGCAGACCCCTGCTCTGCCAGTGCCAGGCACCCACACAGCTCTGCTGGGGCCCCTCACTGGCGGCACCCCCAGGGCCCGATTCACACGTCAGCAAACTAGACATGTGCCTGGGACCCAGATTTGTGGGGGCCACTAAAATGCCTTGGATCCAGATGTGTGGGTGTTGGGGAGGGAGAAAGTGGGGGAGGGCAGCGGTGTGGCAGGGCCAAATCTGAGTGGTGTTGTGACCCTGTGTGCCAGGTCACAATGCCACTCACTGAAATTTGGCCTCTGTCATGACAGAAGAGCAGCCGGGCCAAACCTGAGTGAGTAGCGCCGTGATCAGTGGCTACCCCCATCCTCCTGCCATTCTGAACCATCAGAATGCTCACAACCGCTCCTATCCCAGAAGTCCAACAGGCCCCCATGGGGGGGAAGGTGGGGTGGGGTTGGGACCCTCTGCTTTCTGGCAAGACTAGCTGAGTCCCCCAACTTTTAGAGGTGGAGTCAACCTGTCAAAACGGGGCTTTCAAACTCCCTGACGTGTGACGGTCCCTGGATTCCCAACCCAGAGGGCAATGGAGAGGGAGGGTTTTGAATATATAACTTCAGACAGTTAAGCTGCTCCATGGCTTCATACAGAATCTCTCTTTTCCCACTGTCAGGTACAGCTGGGAATGGGGGTCTAGGAGTTAGAGGGGGGCTCTGGGAATCTGCTCGCCTGGTTTCTTGTCCTAGGTCCGGCACTGGCTGGGGCAAGTCTCATTCCCCTCTTTGTGCCTCACTTTATCTGTGCGTAAAATGGGTATAATGCTGCTGGGATGAGTGTAACCACTGCTCTCGGCTGGGAAGAATCAGAACAGCTCCCTGTGTGTTAGAGTATTTATCATGTTACCAGACATCCGACTTCAGCTCCAAGGGCAGGGCCCTGCGCTTCTGTAGCAGAAGTGTCTGGGTTGTACCCCCTCTGCTACCATGAAGTCTGGAGTGTCCATGGCAAGCACCTTAGAGAAAAACAGGGTGGCCTGTGGGGCTGCAGATGGACCCCGTGTTAGCCTCCCTCTCAGGGGGACGTCCAGGGTTAATTAGCAAAGCACTGGCATGTTGAACTCTGCGGGGAACGCGGGTGAGACGTGTGCAAAGGACTCTCCCCGTGCTCCCCCGGCAGGTCTCTCCCCTAGTGCTTCCTAAGTCAGCTTCCCATGTGGATTACTGACTCCATGATGGAGCCCCAGATGTGCCCCGATGGGCGACAAACCGCCAGGATCCTGGCAGCCAGGTCAGCTGAGCTAGGACGTGTCCCTGTCCCCCCGTCCTTGGTCCACCATCATGGAGCGCCAAATAGCTCTCAAGCCTCTGCTGTCCTGTGTGGGCGCCAGCTGGGCTGCAGAGAGGGGCCTCTGTTAATTAGGAACCATTCAAGCACCAGGGGAAAGCGAATCAGTCATAGGCGGCTGATTTCAGCAGTGGAAGGAGAAGCTCTCAACAGACTTGACTCTGCTCTCCACAACAGGCCTGTTTATCTGCCACCTCTCCCACCCCGCTCCCCGCCTCAGTCTCCTCCCATCACCCTCCCGCTCCTGGCTGCGGTATTTATCTCCTTCACACTCTCACTAATGCCTCCCTTCCTCTGCATGTCTCATCTCGACCAGTCAACAGCATCTCTGCCCTTATCGGCCATCTAGCTACAACATTTATCTAAGCAGCTCTCACCTATCTGAGGCATCTTCCTGTTATCTCTACACCAGATCTGCCTCTCAGCAGAATCTGTCTACTGTCCTGCTGTATCGACACCGTCTTTTAACAAATCCCTGGGCACCTAGGACATCACTGGGCAGGGATAGAATTTCAGCTTCTGCACCACAAGCACTGACTGCTGCTGTTTGACCCACATGAGACTCTCTATAAGCACTATAGGGCTCATGACACACAGCTGTGTCTTTCTGATTCCACCCACTAGGGAGCAGCAGAGCATATAAACATTAACCAGTTCACTGCAGTGTATAATCGCTGTGTAGCAGCTCTCCTGCTCATGGTAGCAGTGACTTGGTGACAATACACCAGGTTGCTAGAACTGATGAATGGGAATGGGATACGCAGTTTTTTATTCCCATCCAGCCTGGATCAGTAAGAAAAATGGGTACCAGGAGAGTAGAGCTGATGCAAAGGGTGTTGTTGAAAAAAAAAAAAAAAAAGGCCTTTTTTTCTAAAAGAAAAAAAAAAAGTCCAGAAAAACTGCTGACTTTCTAAATTGGGGGTTTTTCCCCAACCCAGGACAATTTTACCAACATTTTTATGTACACCATTCTCAGACCTGTTAGTGACATTTTTCGCTTGCCAAAAACCCTATGTTTTTGGTAAACAAGATATTTTAACAACTGTTTGTTTTTTTAGTAACAGTTCTGACCTTTATGATGAAAAAATGTCATGAAACACACGCCTGTGGGTTTGAATCCTGCAAAAAGGAAACCACTTCAGAACCTCTTAAGTTTTTGCAATTTTTTTTTAAATATAGCAACCAACAACAACTTCCTGTGTTGCTCCTGTTGTGAGATGAGTTTCCTGGTTCTTAGGCCAGGCCCCAGTGGCCATGTGTCTATAACGTAAAACCTGCCAGTATAGATTGTGTTTATTGTGGCCCTTGGTGATTACACTCAGCAGAGAGACCTAGGGCTGACTGAGCCATGCAATCAAGGCTGTGTGTGTGTGTGCGTGTGTGTGCGTACGCGCACACTGCCCCACTCAAATCTTTCACCAGTGCCACACACACACGTACACACACACACACACACAAGGTATGTCTACATTAGAAATGTGTGTCGACCTACTCTCTGTTATTACTGGGGTGGTGCATGTTCACACGGCCCTGCTAGGGTTGATGGTGCGCGGCCTCACCAGGAGTGCTTCCACCAAGCTAACAAGGGCAGCGCAGGGAGCTGAGATCCAGGGGTTTTGGCTGCCCCACTAGCTCCTGGTGGTCTGCCCCCTCCCCACAGCTTCCCATTCCCTGCCCAGGGTTTCTCCCCTCTCTGTTCCCCACTTGGAACCAGGGGAAGTTGCCCAGGGACCAGCTGCTCCGGCTTTTCCGCCCCTCCACTGCCCGCTCTCTGCTGGGAGCTGGGCAGCCTTGTCAAGTTCACGGTTCCAGCTGGGAGCGGGTCGGAAGCTACTGGGGCTTCTCCCCACAGCTGGGAGCAGGGTCCATGCTCCCCCAGCTCCCAGCCAGGAGCTGGGAACAGTTGGGCTCTAGCCGCCCCGGCTTTCTCATCCATTTCACGGCTCCCGCCCTGAAATCAAGGAGACAGCCAAGAGCTGGCTCTACACAGACACTGTATTGCCCTAACTCCACGGACATAAGCCCTATACCTCTCCTGGGAGTGGAGTTATGGTGTGGGTGCAGCAAGGCACTTACATGGGTGGGAGGAAGGCTGGACTTAGACACTGATGTAATTAAGTGGACATGAGCTGCATTATACGGACTTGCATAGTACAGACCAGCCCAAAGGTATGAAGCAATAGTTGGCTGCAAAGTGATATCCGGTGACCAGGTGTCCCGATTTTATAGGACAGTCCCGATTTTTGGGGCTTTTTCTTATATAGGCTCCTATTACCCCCCACTCCCTGTCCCGATTTTTGACACTTGCTGTCTGGTCAGTGGCTGGGGAAATGGTCCAAGGCTCGTGCCAAGCTCTCCACTCTTGAGACTCGAACTTTGGGTCTGGTGGGAATTTCAACCCTAGGTTCAGGCCGGTATTTTATCGCTGCCCGTGGGGCCGCCCTAACGGATACGCTTGCTCTCGGTGCTTGTCTACCGTACAGATCGCAACACGCCACGATCCCGACCGCCACTCAGCAGCCAGTGCAGACTTAGAAAACTCCAGGGCCCCGCGGTATCAGCGAACACGGCCATTGGCGTTCGGCCCCATTAACGTTTGGGACCACTGGGCGGGTGGCTGGGGCTCCCGAAGCATCCTGGTCTCTGCATTTATCTAGCCCAGAAAATGGGGTCTCTACCTTTTTCTTTCTGAGTGCCCTGCCCCCAACATGCTATAAAAACACCACGGCCCACCTGTGCCACAACAACTGGTTTTCTGCACGTAAAATCCAGGGCTGGCATTAAGGGGTAGCAAGCAGGGCAATTGCCTGGGGTCTTGCCAGTCTAACACTGGCCCTGCTTGGCGGTTCCCCTGAAATCTGCTCGTGGCTCCCCCCTGGGGCCCCGGACTCCCTGGTTGAGAACCACGGCCACAAAGATCACCCACCTTTGCTGAATTGTTAAGCAACAGGATTTAGTATTCTCCCTGGGCGCTAACAGGCTGATGGCTGGCTGGGAGACCCCCTCTGATACCCCACGTCAGCTCACCTTGCTGTTCTCCTGAGCATGCACGGGGAAGAGACAGGAAATGCAGACCGTCTGGCAGGCAGCAAGCTGCGGGGGGGCTGAACAGGCAGGATCCCACCAGCTGGCCACCCACTCCATCCTCCCACTAGCCACAGCCACAGGTAGACATAGAGCTATGCACAGGCCACCTACACTGGAGTGCCCGCACGCCACTGTACACAGAGGCTCGCGTTCACAGGAACACACACACACACACACAGACACACAGACACAAACACATCTGCTCACTCACCCCCCTTTGCCAAACACACAAACCCAAAGCACAACATGCACAAGGATTGTACTGTACTAACCTCCCCCCCGCAACAATCCCCTGACACACACGCCCCCCTATACGCACTCCTCACCTCAACATTCGCTCCTCCCACGTCTGAGCTGCATTCTGCGCTAACAATATTTCCAAGTCCATCACCCCCCGGCTGGCGACACTGCAGCTGCTTTGTTCTCAGTCAGACGTGCCTCCCCCCACTTACGGTGCCGCGGCTGCCTTGAAAAAATGCTTCTGACTGGGTGGGATTTACAGATGCTTCGTGCTCGGTTAAAAGGGGAATGAAGGGAGAAAGAAGAGCCGTTGGCCACTCACGTTTGCTCCCCAGATCACTTCATTACTGGGGTGTGTGTGTGTGTGTGTGTGTGTGTGTGTGTGTGATCTGTGTCTGAGAGGCTCAGCGCTGTCCGGGAGCGATGGGATCAGCAGGCTGGCCGGCCAGCACATTCCTGGACAGAGCCTCCGTGTCTCCATGGGCACTTCCCAGAGACGGCTTCCCTGGGAAGGGAGGTCCGCGGTAACCTCGCCAGCGTCCACGCCTGAAACTCAAGCTTGAGTCTCTGGGAGGCTGCAGGGAGCTGGAGCAGCACGTGGTCCTATCAGAACCAGAGTAGCACTATTGCTTGTAGTATGGTAACACCTAGGAGCTGTCGCTGTGGATGTGGACCCTCCTGTGCTAGGTGCTGGACACGCTCAGGCCCAAAAGACAACTCACAATATGAGACACGAGACAGCAGACGGATCTAGCGAGTTACTCAGTAGGTGCTGCACTTCCTTCTGAGCCTGACCCGCTGGGCCACAATGGCGCTAGGAGGTGCTATGCTGCTGGGGGGTGACCCACACCCCGTCATTTTGCAGCGTGGACTCAGCTCAAGCCGCAGCCCCAAGTCCGCACGGATGCTAGACCCGGGTCCAGAGATGGGGAGCCCCAGTTTACACTGCAGTGTGGACGCTGGGCTTGGAAACACGGAGGGCACCAGCCCGGCTCCCACAGGGCGCAGCGTCCATCTCCCTGGACTGATGTGCAAGGGGCTGGGCTCTCGTGGCTTGAGGTTCTAGCCTTGTTGCCGCTGCGAAGGTCGTGTCCGATCGCAGCGTGCGACACGGTGCCCGTGGTTTTGTTACACACTCTAGGACGAAACCAGGTGGTGAAATTCCACTCCGGCAGGGACGCTCTCAGGAAACGTAGAAGTTAAAATGCTACAAGTTTGGAAAGTCAGGAAAAGAGCCGAGGCCGGATGTGGCTTCTCTCCCCTTGGCTTCGCTGGGCTTTGATTTGCCTTCCTCCTGCTTCCCAGTGGACACAGCCAAGCTCCCCATGAAGCATCCCTGCCGTTCAGTCTGTTGCTTTCCAGCTTTGTGGCTGTCCTGCAGCCTGATAGCGTGAACCCAGCCCCGACGCCTGGGTTGCGTGCAGCCTGGACAGCCCCCTCCACTCTCAGCAGGACCTTGATCGCTCTGGGCCTGATTCTGCTCTCCGGGATGCTGGTTTAGCGCTGCTGGGATTGCAGGGGTCTCCAGGGAGCTGCTTCTGCCAGTTCGTCATAGAATCATAGAAGATCAGGGTTGGAAGGGACCTCAGGAGATTTTAGTCCAACGCCCTGCTCAAAGCAGGACCAATCCACAACTAAATCATCCCAGCCAGGGCTTTGTCAAGCCTGACCTTAAAAACCTCTAAGGAAGGAGATTCCACCACCTCCCTAGGTAACCCATTGCAGTGCTTCACCACTCTCCTAGTGAAATATCCTAATATCAAACATAAACCTCCCCCACTGCAACTGGAGACCATTACTCCTTGTTCTGTCATCTGCCACCACTGAGAACAACTCATCTGACCAACTCATCTCGCATCACGTGCCAACCGTGCTATTCCAGCTCTTTCTGCTCGGGGCTGGATTCAACCCAGCAGCCTTGCATGGAACGTGACGGGGTCTGGAGCTCCTAAGCGAGCCCCTGGGCCACCCAGTCCCTGAAATATGCTCCCCAGGCCCTTTTCAGGCTGGATCCAGAATGGAAAGTGTAACCCCGGTTTCCTCTGTTTAGGATGGAACATTCCTCAGCTCATGTTACCAAAGGGCTGGGAGTCAGCCACCCCGGGACGGGCCTGACGCTAAATCCCTGTTAGTGGGGAATGCAGCTCCCTTAATTAAAAACCCAAAATAGCTGCAGATTCCACTCTTCCTTTCCAATGCCCCCTCCTCGCTGTCCCGCTCCTGACTGGTTCTTGAGAGAGGCTGGGGCGGGGCAGATGGGATGAAAGTGCAGGACCCACTCTGACCTCCAGTACTCAGGACAGGCAGAATTGGGCCCAGGCAGCAAAGCTGGGCTCTGGCACCAGATCTCACTGTTTCAGGCCAGGGTTTGATTTCAGCCCCATCTCTAATAGGGACCGTGTGCTTGTCCAGGAAGGAGGCCCAAACCCCGAGCCCCGGCCACAGGTTCAAAGGTCTCAGTGCCAGAGACAGGTGGGAAATGTCTTTCCCCTCCTGCAAATTATTTTTTTTTGAGGTTTCAAAAATGTTCCTGTTCTGCAGTGGGACAAACCCCGAGACCTTCTGAAGATTTTTTGGTGACTAAGTAGAATGCGGCTCATTGGTTTGGCGATGCCCATGGGATGGGGGAACAAGCTAAAGGTCCTACTCTGAGTCAGGCACATCCCAAGGGAGGGCCCAAGCCAGCGGGTCATTGTAGGGTCTCTCACTGCAGACGCTTTTTGGGGCAGGGCCTGGCTTGTTGTCGGTGTGGCACCCAGCGCGAAGGGGTCCCGCTCCATGACTGAGGACCTAGGGACTCCGGTAATTCAACGAAAAAGAAGAATCTGTCTGGGTTGGACCAGAAATTCCATCCTGACCCTTCTAACCCAGGATGTTCCTACAAAAGGTTTCGGTTTTGACGAATGGGAGTTTGTTGCCGAAACACCCTTTTGGGGGCTCTCCTGCTGTGTGCTACACAGGTGATGACGGCCTCTCACGCATCCAAGGGCGTCAGTGGCTGCCCTGAAATGAAAGACACTGCTTGTTGTCGCCCTGTGGCCAGAAAGTCTGGTACATAGGGGCTACAGGGCATGGCCTTATGTCCTCTCAACTCAGAGCAGCTCTCAGCCTGTGCCCATAAAACCCGGCTAGCTGGCAGGACGTCCCAAGCAGCCTGGCCGATTTCCTGGCTTGGTTATCCCGAGAAGGGGATGACCCTGGACAGGTGGCAACCCCGCCCCAAACAGAACCATCCTCCAAGCCTTGAGTGTATCCCAGGCCTTGGCCCAAACAGAATCGTCCTGCCCCCGGCAACCAGTCATCTGATGCCCAAACTAACCACCCCAGCCCCATCCGTCCCCACACACTCATTGTCTCCAGGCACCTCCCCGGTCCCAGTGCCCAGCAGAAATCCCCTGAGTGCCGCAGACCCCGGAAGGATCCAGACCTTTGGGTGCAATCGCCCTCCCCTACTTTGGAAATCCACCCAGCTCTAGTTCCCAGGTGCTGGCATTCCAGGGCCAGTCCCGGCCAGCATGAGATCCTGCTCCTGGAACATGACCATGATGAAACCCCGTCACTGCCACTGACCATCCCTGTGGGATCAGTCCCGGCACCAGCCACGGTGCTGTCTGCTGGGCGCCTTCCTGCCCGGGAGAGGAGGCCCCGGGAAGCCAGCGCCCCATTTTGAGGCCCGGGGGAATGAAAGGATGGGGCAGGCTGGGGTTGATGCCGCCTGACTCTGCAGCGCTCCCCGGCCTCGTTACGCCAACCCCCGGCCAGCGCTCTCAGTGCTCCTCACCTGATCTCCTGGAGGCTCCCAAGCGACACTGGCATCACATTCTCGCCTTCCGCCCGCCAGCGCCTAGGTCCCTGTGCCCACGACCTCCCCCAACTGGGGCTGGGAGGCACGGGGGTAGGTATTGGGGGAATCACCATCTGCCTTTGGCACACAACGGCATTTCCAAGCGGGCGCTTTCCTCCCTCCAATACCTGCCCGATCGCTCACTATCCCGGGCTTTAGCGGTGCCAAAGGCGGCCGGCTCATTGGCTGTGAGCCTATTAGCCTCAGCGTGTCTCCCCCACCCCCACCGGTGTTCCTTTGCTTTCGAAAGCGAATGGCTCAATACGGGGTCTGGCTGCACCGCTGAAGCTTCCCACATTTCCCGAAAATCCTGGCCACAAATGTAGCGTGTTGCCAGCCGAGGAGTGGAGCCTCACTCCCCACCCCCACAAACGCTGCATTTCGGTGCCATCCCACCCACACGGATTGCGAGTGTGCCCTAGTTTGTTCCCGCTAATACCAGGCAGGCTGAGGCTGCTGTCCGGGCACTTCGCCCGCTCTCTCCGCCAGATTAAACTGGCAGCTGGGAAGGGGGAATGTCTCTGGGGGGATTAGCCAGGGCTTCACCTGCCAGTGGGAGAGGACAGAGCCCCAGGGTGGCGCCCGCTTCTGCTTCTCAAGTCTGTTGATTCTCGGTGCCGACTCTACAATGGCCATAGGCCCAAGCCTGTCCAGGGATTGAGGAGCCTTCAAACCAAGCCCTTGCCCTGAACACCGACCGGAGGCCCCACCCCTAACCTGCACCCCACATGCAATCTGCCCCTCTGCCCCACTTCAACAGCAAAGCCCCAGAACTTTCACCCACACCTGAAAACTGGGGGTTCCAAGCCCTGGCCTCAAAAACATGCTGCCCATCGCCCCTGAAACTAGCCCCCAAGCAAGCCCCCCAACCGCAGATCCTGTGCTCCAGCCCCCTCCCCTCCTTTTCTGGGGTTGGAAGCAGCTCAGATACCATCAGAACATTTCTCTGTCCCGCTCATTGCTCCCAGCTTTCCCCACAGACCGGCAGAACGGGCGCCCCAGCCCAAGGCCACTCTGCTTCCCTCCCTCCCACTGCCACCGGCCAAAGCCCATGGCCTGCTCCAGCCACCCCGCAGCACGGCGGGGTGCGGGGGGGACTAGATGGGGAGTCACAAGGTGCAAACTGGGCCCATGTCTATGGAATGCCCCAGGCAGATGCGCTGCCAAATGCTGCAGGACGGGAGAACATGGAGGAGGAGGAGGGGGTCAGACACAACGAATCAGAACAGTATACGGGGAGAGATAGCGAGATTGAGTATATGGGGATAGATAGACAGAGAGTGTGTGTGGGGATGGATAGATAGAGGGGGTATATGGGGATGGATGGATGGATAGATAGAGGGGGTGTATGGGGATGGATGGATGGATAGATAGAGGGGATATATGGGGATAGATAGATGGAGTGGATGGGGATAGATAGATCGATAGATTGATAGATAGAGGGGGTGGATAGAGATTGAGAGATAGAGGG